>MU913771.1:0-17984 GCA_036418165.1 Cooperia oncophora | reverse complement strand
TATAAGGACTTCAAGTCTGTCCCACCTTCGTGGCTTCACAGTGAGTTACGAAGGCGATGGTGCCTTCATAAGTGGCAGTCCTAAGGAATCCCTAGTTGCCCCGCCTCCCAAAGCTCATTTTCTGTAACAAGTTCAGTTTTCACACCGCGTCTTTGTTTCATTATTAGATAGTACTAGTTTTGGATGACGCGAAGAAACTACAACTGTGTCACAGGCGGCAGAAGGTCGCTTTGCTGGCTTAAAACGAGCAGGTTCGGAGAACTCGTCCAGAAAGGCTGCCAGGTCCTTACTTGGGTGTTCTTCATGATTTTTTAACTTTCTCATCCCCTGGAGAGTCATTCAGGGACCATGTGTCTGTAATTAAAGGCCACTATCCACAACATACAATCGCGGGGTGCCCTTTTAGGGAACTTTGGCCTGTCCTTAGCGGGTACACCTTTAGCTGGCCCCAGTTCGTGAAAGTTTCTGCCGATCATTGTGCTGGCCTGGTTGCTGCTATAACAAAACTCTGTTCAGGACCCACCGGACTCCCAGTGTTGACTAGGAAAGGACTGCCCTTCAAACCACGTACATAGACTTAGATTAGTTCCCCCGTGCTGTTGAGAATTCTTGGAAGACGGAAGATAATTTAATCCTAAAGCAGAATCCTAAAGCTTGACCTGCAATTTTGTACGGTTGCAAGGAATGTGCGCCCCAAACTTGCGATTCTGAGATGAATCGAGGATGCATAAGATCACCGGCCTCAAGAAGCTCCGCCGTCCCCGATTGAGGTCGATGAGGGATCACTGAGGGGCTATGCAGACGCGCAGAAATGAACGAGCGTCGCTGCAGCAGCAATGCGGCGGCGGTGGCTGGGTGAGATGGTGACGGAGCGTGGTGATTCCGTACGAAGCACATTCCAAGTGCATGACGAGCCCCGCGCCATCGTCTTGCAGCCGAGCAGACATAAACTATCATCCTTCCACCATACTGGCAGACGTTTCACTTCATATTTCATGAGAAATTCTGGGGGAGAACACGAAACTACTGCTTTAGCCGATACAGTAAGTCGATTGGAACAGCGGTGTGGACAAAGGGGAAGAATAGAAAGGAGCACCGAACAGGTACAGCACGCAAAAAGCGATAGAAACGAAGTTGTGGATGTAAGCAACAATCTCTACATGAACAGTCCGAAAGTTTATGCTGGAAGAACCGGGCTTCTTAGGCCCAGCTGGAGGACCTGAAGCAACGGTGATGGGCTCAAGTAGTGCCCTAACAAATACTGCGCAACACTTACAGGCACAAAAGTATTTGGCACTAACAAAAGTGGTTACGCAAAGTGATACCAGGAGTTAAAAGTATATGGAAAAACCTTCCTGAGCTCTATGAGCTCAAGGCGAGTTCAGTACGAGAAAGGTTCAATTGAAATCCCGCCGAAGTGACCTAGGCCATACCAGGCCCAACCATGACAGTAAGATGAGGGTTATCCGAGAGAATCGTCCCCCTCGCTCCATCTATGACATTTGCCACACCCGCTAGATAATGCCCGCCAAAGCTGACGCATTATATGAAGAGGACCTGCTTCATGTCAAGTTTTCTGGTACCTCTACTCCAGCCTTACCCCATTTACATGCTCTAAAACACCTTTCACGCTACATTTCACACATCCCTTTATTCCCTTACTGAGCCCTATAAACCCAACGAATTTCATGCATTCCATTCCACTACATGTCTCGAAACCACACTGGATGCTATCACATTCTACAGCTTGCACGTACGACGGGTTCATTTCAATGAGAACTGCAGTTTGGGGCTAAAAGGACCACATGATAAAACTAACGGCCAGAAAGAGAACGATAAGCAGCACTCTCTGCGTTTATGAAATGCCCGAACATGACTCGTTGAAAACAAAGTTGGAAGAAAAAAGATCTAAACAAGCCAGCAGAACAACTGAGGAGACAAGATTTTGGCTCGAGGTCATCGGAATGAGGAGATGAGTCCAGGCGAGATATTGTCAAGCGGAAAGGATAATGAAGCGAATAACGAGGAAGCTCACAATCAGCGGAAAATCGGTCAAGTTCTCGCAAAGTTTGTTCACAAGAAAAATACATGACGAAGGCCACCTCAATCGGGCCGTGCGCGACTTCCGGCCGTCCGCTACGATCCAGCTGCACCCGCTGACCAAACGGCCTCGTAAGGTCGTCGCGCGTAGCGAAAAGCTGACCTACAATCCAGCATAGAACTTCACCTGTTCTCTTACAAAAGCAGGGCAGAAGCACTGGGTATCTTTGGTATTTGGTCATAAACGTTGCAGAGGGCTATATGGTGGGAAAAATAGCGAGAAAGCGCCATGAAACGGTAAAAAACTGCAAAGAAAAACCCTTCTTGTTCTACACGACTCAGAAAGCAGATTTCGGACGAGCTTCCCGTTGGCATCGTGCCAATCACCGCTACGGTAGATAGGGCTGTTTGTACTCATACATCCATGCACATGCAAGGCGACCCTGAGCATCGAATCACGTTGATTTGTGGGCAGGCGGGTGTTTGGAGGGTCCGGGTCGCAATATGTTGCAGCATAATAGGTGCTTTAAGGGGCACTGTTTGAAAGAAGCCCCGCGCCAGGCCTGCGGGCGCCAATTCTGTCCTGCTGGACGTTTTAATCCTACACGTCTTGGGGATTTATCGTGCCACTTGCCTTTAAGCCTATGTTGATAGCGTCAACTAGCGGAACACCAACACCTTCTGAGTCACCAATGGTGCACTTGTCAATGAAAGAGAGAAAGAAAAAGTTTACATCACGTGTTAGTTGAGTGTGACCACTGAGAAAGTTGTAGGAGGAAGTAGAGGAGTTGTGTAAGCAGGAACAGGAGGAGTAGGAGGAGAAGAAGAAGAAGAACGACGGAATAGTGCTCGCGTTGGGCGCTGTCGGTGCCGCGCTCAAGGAATGCAAAACACGCGCAACTCATCATGATTTTGGCACGCTATCAACCTCCGTCATTCTGTGGATTCCTCTTTTCGCACGGAACCCATCAATACTTTCCTCTAGTACTTCATAAAAGAAGCTGAGGCGGTTTTGAATGACTGCAATAGGATAGGTGTACAATTGTAGGCTATCAAAGAGGTTGCCGAGCCTGCCAAGGTGGTACTTTTGCAGAACGGCTTTGAGGTCTATTGCACGAGTCCAGGCTGTTGAAATTCCATAGTGATAAATTCCCAGTAGGATTATCGCAGTGATAAGGGCCAGAATGCTCTTGCAAAATGAATTGAGCGCATAGATCTACAGAAGCCATAACAATAGCAGCTGAAATGCGATTGGACCAAGTAGGAGGTACTGTAACGAATACTGTATCGAATAGCCAAGCTACAAAACGCTTGAACGAATGAATGGATGAAAGATGATGAGGAGATGAATGAAATGATGGAGGAGGCGAACTGAACCTCTGTGTCTCTCCTAGTGTCTGTGTGACGATATTAAAATATCGGCGAATGGTGCTGGAATGCGAACAAGACGATCAGGGACGGTTTGCGATCGATCGATGATTGGAGGGAGTGGAGTGGGACGACCGTGAAGGAATTCGTCGCTGTGAGAGATTCACGATAACATGGTTCACGTGAAGAGAGCACAGACACGATCCGCCAGCTAGAGTAAAGATGAAAGAATGGCGAAAACGAACTGGCAACGAAGCGCAGGGACGACGTCCTGTTGAGCCAACTCGGGGGACAATCGCCAATTACTTCAGGAGTTCTGCAATTCTTCCATACGAGCAACCGTGTAAAGAGGACGCGAAACATTCCTCGAATGCCGACAGCTGGCCAACTACTAGTTGCAACCGTGCGTATGCAGACAGAAAAAACTGAGATAGTCACATCGTGTAGCGAACGATGAGGTTCGGTTAGGAATGTTTTTACGGGTTTCTGTGATCCCTTACATCAGACGTACAGAAGCGGGCAAAAGTCATTTTGTAGAAGCAGATTTCACTCGATGAAAATCTTTCTTTGGTGGAAACAAATAATCCCCGGCATGCAGTACTTTTCATAAATCTGTGTTAGTATTGTTAGATATTAACGTTTCGATTATTTAGGCCCCCGTAGTTCGCGTTTCGTTCGCGGGCAGAGTGTTCAGTTATGGGCAGAAGTCAGACCCCCAAGCGGCACTTCACGCTGACCGGGCGAGTGTGCTAACCATTACGCCACTAGGCCGCTTAATACCTGAGGGTCCAGTTAGGAATTCTCAGCGGAGGGGTCGAACTTGCCTCCTCGAAAAGGGGGAGGGGTCGTATTTGGTGTAGTCGGCAGAGAACAAAGCCGTGAAAAGGTGAGTGGCGAGAACGACAGGAGAAGCTAAAAAGTGGGAGATCCAGAACCTCTCGCCCAGATGGAGTTGAAATTTAAAAAGAGTAGAAAGTAGTTTCCAACAGTTTCTACCACTCTTCAATAAATTTGCG
This sequence comes from Cooperia oncophora, assembly GCA_036418165.1. Classification (NCBI taxonomy): domain Eukaryota; kingdom Metazoa; phylum Nematoda; class Chromadorea; order Rhabditida; family Trichostrongylidae; genus Cooperia; species Cooperia oncophora. The sequence continues at coordinate 13,560 of MU913771.1, read as the reverse complement.
TGAACGAAGTTATGGGGATTCGGAAGGAAGAGACGAAGACGATAGTTTCCTCGTTGCCGGGAAAAGTCCTCATTGTTTGTTTTAAAAATGCTTCCATGAATATTTTGTATTGGGGAACCTTCTTTATTGCAGAACTGGCTTCCATTTCCCCGTTGGTCCAGTATTACTCAAGTTACAGCTCTGCGGAAGATTGAAAACTGGCTTTGAGCCACGGGGGGGGGGAGTTTTCACCACTAAATCAAGAAGATCCGAATCCGAAATTTTTCAAATGATGGACTTTCACATGTTATTTTATGCTTATTCGAAGGGTGAAGTCTTCTACTTTGAGCAATGGTTTTTCTTTTATTGCGGACCTTGCAGTGTCTGAATAATATGGTTCCTGGCTAAAAGCCATGGGACCGTCGTTCGGGACTAGTTTAGCGCCTGCCAGGTGGACCTTCAAGAGAGATTTCGAATCGCACCTCTCTCCTGGCAAAATGCTGCTTCTGAAGAAAGCTGAGACAGCCTTTTTGGGACTTTGGTAAAATAACTACTGAATATCACGCGTGTATCAATGCCCAACAACTGAGAGAAAGGCAGACTGGCGCTACATCCTTTCAGCGAACTGAACTAATTTTTCTTTGTAATCAGTAAAACGAGAGGTTGTCTACCAGCGGGGCCGCTTTTCCTGAACGTAAGGCTTGACCCTGCATTCCCCTCTCGGCTCTACGAGTGGTTTAACTAATTGTTATATCCATCTTTCCACGCCTATTGAAACGCTGAGCTATCTTACTGACAATTGGACCCTGCACTCAATCCTCGACCGCTCCCGGATCAACCAGTGACCGAGTCAAGCAGGCTGGAGAGCAGGATGGATAGTGGGAAGTGAAACGACCCCCACGACATTAAGCGGCCGGTGATCAGTCGGAAAATGGGAGCTCTTCTCTGTAATTCACAGCAGAAGGCTCGCGCGTCAGGGACACCATCTAGGAAATTATTAGTCAATTTCGTTCGACCCCCCTCCCCCGGTTTTTTTAGAGGGTTGATAGCGAAACCCCCTCCCCGTCCTAATGACTACTTTCTTCGTTCCTTCAAATTTCCAATTCCACCATATTTCTACCCGGGAATTTCCTGGAAATTTCCCTAATTGACCAAACATTTTTGCTGGCACACGCGTGGTGGGGCAGGGGGGCGGGAATATTGGGTTGGCTAATAAGTAATGGCGGTTTTTTTCAATTGAAAATTTTTCCAAAAGTGAACTGTTCCGCAAGCAAGCTTAACATCGTTTAATAGCAAACTTCTCGTAGTATTAGAATATCAAATTCAAATTCAATTAATTCAACTATTAGCATGAAATTTCTAAATAGAGGCAGTTGTCGAAGGTGCTAATTTTCGGCGACTTCACTTCCAACTTCAACGACTGAAAAATCCACAAAAACTCTCCCCCCAACCGAAGCTGTTTTGATATTGTAATACTACGAGAAGTTTGCTATTAAACGATGTTAAGCTTGCTTGCGGAACAGTTCACTTTTGGAACAAATTTTTCAATTGAAAAAAACGCCATTACTTATTAAGCCCAACTACAAAAACTCTGCAACCTCTCCTAGAAAGGCAGAAGGCAATTACGACCCTCCCCCTTCATAACGTCTCCGTGGAACAAGGAAAATCAACTATCAAAAAAATTTTCTCCGACCAAATACGACCCCCCCCGTCCCCCAGCGATCAATTACGACGCCACCCACCGCTCTCCTGTTAGGGAATCCCTAACAACGGTGTGCCCCTGCGCTTGGTGAGACCTTCACTGACTTGTGCGTCGGCTGGCCGTCACTACTTATTCCATCCGCTATCATCATTACATTTCTAAATGAATTGGATTGTGTGACACATCACAAAAGGAAGTGAGCAAAGTACTTTTTACATTATTTTTATCCTTTCTTTTACTTTCACTCACTAAATTCAATATTTTTGCCTGTTTATATGGTACTTTCGACTGCTGCACTTGCTTTTATGCATCTCATTTTCTTTTTTTTTACTCTCTCTTCTATGAAGTGGTGAAATCAACAGAAACTTTTAGATTCTGAAACTTGCCTGGGTCAGACTGAGTATGGGCTCAAACATTGTTGCTCCGAGGATACCGAATCTCCTTGAATTTTCTAACTTTAGCGGCATTCCACCCATATGTAATGAAGGGACCAATTACGGTAAAACGGGTGTAGACCTTCCTCACCTTCGAATGAACCTGCTATTTAAACTTCAAAAAGTTATTCTAATTTGACATGCACCGGCGCCAGTCAAATCAGAAAGAAGCGATAGATTGAACAGCTTCTTATGTATGGTTACGTGATTGTGTGAATTCTTTGCAAAGAGGTGGTGACGGAGCTTTTTACATTGCGCAAAAAGTTGGAATGCACGAAGTCACAATGGTGACAGTGGTCTCTTCAGGCAGAAGAACCAGAGAGCAGGGACCCAGTTTGCTTCGGGGGACCGAATTAATCAGTCCGTATTCACCTCAAAGTCAAAGGATACGGTCCGCGATCAGGTATAGAAGTTGAAAATATGGCATAGGGAGTAGTGTGGTCCGCGACGAACAACCTTGTACCGGTTTCGCAGCAAAAAATTTTACGGGAGGGGCGCTATAGCGCGATATGGGCTCAGTGACGACTCATTTTTTCCCAATCCAGACTCCGCCCTCGAGGGCCCTCTTCACGTGAAAAAGGAAGCTGCAGTACGAAAAAGCATGAAAATCGTCACTCATACTGTCGTAGAGTTTATCGGGGATGAGGGCGTAGTGTTGAAGATGGAATTAATTGGGCACGTACAAACTGGGATGGAAAGAGTTCCATCAGGCGCAGTTGACATTTTTCTTCTGTTTTCTTCACTCATCGCACGTTAGTCAGCACCTTGTCGTATATACGCAAACCTTCTAATGCAACTCAATCTGTGAAGGCGAAGAGATCAGCGAGCTTTATCTTAAAGGCAGTTGGCACGATAAATCTCTAAGAAGAGTAGGACTGATACCGCCTGGCAGGACAGGATTCCGCGACCCTAAGCAGGTGCTGCGTAGCGCCTTTTCTGAGGGAGGCACCCTAGAAGGGCCATATCGAGCTACAACATTACGACCCGAGCGCCCACCACGCCCGCCCGCCCACAAATGGACGACCGTACCTGACGCTCGTATTGCTTTATTTGCAAAGTAAAATATGAAGCGAAGAGATTGGTATGAAGCGGCTGCGGTGCTGCATGGATATATGGGAACGTACATGCAGCCGTACCCACCGTAGCGGTTATTGGCAAGATGTCTACGGAAAACTCGTCCGAAATTGTCATTAAGGACGAAGGTTTTTCTTCGCAGGTTTTTGACCGTTTCACTTCGTTTTTTCGCCATTTTCCCACTATATGGCGCCCTGCTAGCATTTTAGGCCAATTAACAAAATATCAACAAAATATCGTGCCAACTGCCTTCAATTTGTTTGGAAACTATGCCCTTATTGCCCTCCCCTTTGAACCGTTGATTTCTGCCATCATCGGATGATCGTTAATTACTCGAATCAGCGTAAGCCGAAATCAAATCTAAAGCACGTCCCTTTACATTCATGTTCACTAAGTCTTCGAAATCATTCACTTGTTTAGGAATAAGTGGAATCTGCCAGAGAAGGAAATTATTTATTATTCGATTAGTCAGGTATATATTTAGAGATAACACGATAAATCATTATTATTATTTCCAACCTCTCGGTCAAGTTATCAGCTCATCGAGCCGTAATTCCACCTCAGCGTAGTGGACTTGATGCGCGATGTTTTCCTAGACCACACGTACATGAGGGCACCATTTGTGACTGCCCCCTATCACCCCCCCCCTCATTCTAATATTTAATTGAGAGTAAATTTCAACTCAGTTATTGTGCGGATCCCAAGTAGTGGTTGAAATTGTTCAACCACACTTCGATGTGTCATATTTAGCCAGGTCCACGCAGCCGTCTTCCATGGAATTTTGAACCTCAACTAAACAATGAAATGGAAGGTATGTACAAGGGGAGGCAAAAAAAACACTTTTCTTCCTTGACTTTCGAGGCGCTATAAGTTACACTTTATTAAATTCTGATCGGACATTTTTACCACCATATTAAAGAGCATATTAAATACTATCATGATACTCCGCCACAGCCTTCTGGACGAGCGCCATCGAGAGACTTAACTTTTACTCTCCGATGAAACGGTGCTGCTTGTCTCGCAGGTTGAGGTAAAAAGCAGAGCATAGCGCACTCCGTCCTCGGCAATGAAATTTTGGGATGAACTGAGCAATCGGCTTTTATTCAAACTTGCGGTAGCACTTAATTTCGATCCAACCTATTCAATGGATTGGAGGTACTAGCCCATGTAAAAGTAAGCTTTCCCATCCTCCCGTACGCACTGATACTGATTAACTATTCTGCTGGAAGGTATTCATACACAGAGAAGGGCAGAAAAGGGCACTTTTCTCCCACTACTCTCAAGGAGATTTGAGTTACCCTTTATTAAATTCTAAATGGGCGTATTCACCATTGAATTAAACAGCGCATTGCACACGATCACGAAACTCCGCCACGGGCGACGACATGTGGGGAGGATAATCTTCTCGAGTTGCTCGATGTACGCCGCCGGCGCTACCTTACAAGTCGGGGATTTCGAAAATAATATTACGAGTCATTTACATTCCAGGTAGGTGTTCATACCATTAACCCTTTTGGCGACTGCTGTGAAAGATGAGTGTCTAGACCGTAGCGACGTTTCAAGAGATGCTTCGATGATGGAGGTCTCCAGATCGAGCGGTACTGGTTCTCTTTCTCATGGGTGATCCATACTAGAAGTTTCGCAGCTGTTTGGAGGTGACATGAGTTCCGAAGGTCTTCTCCAGTCAGGTTGCGGCTGGAGATGACTTCATATTTTGGTGTACATGAAGGTGATGGGCGAGCGCCAGCTCCTGCTTATAGAGGAAATCTTGGGTATCTTCGCTGCTATCTCGATATCCACGTCTGTGTATGGGCTGCGAAACGTTGCTGGTATGTGATCAGCGTCGAAGTGGCCCTTATTTTTGATCCCCCTTGTGAGGACCGATTGCGCCTCACCAAACCAGATGTATTACGCCTGCCCGGAAAAGTTGTGCGGTTTTTCTACATTTTAGTCTTGTATTATAAAAGCGGACCTGTGTAGTCCACGCAGTATTATACAGCATAATGATGTCAGGCCGGTCCACCAGTTTGTACAGTCACACCTTGTGAATGCAATCACTTTTCAGGCAGGCTCGGCTCGGAAAAGTGCATTTGGCGGGACAGCTAGAAATAATCTCGATTTAATTTGGAGCTGGGTGTAAGACTTTATCATTAAGATTTAGAGATACTATCTTTGGAAAGAGGAGCAAATATGGGGCGACAAGTGCAGAGGATAGCCATCAGCTCTGTGCATCAGCTGTCTGCGACGACTTTTTATAAGGGTATGGGCGTTCACTATTATGTTGAAGTGTAGGCTTGGGCGACATAATTTTCTCTGGTCAACCTGTGCCCCTTCGCTCTCACAGCCTCGTTTTATGATGAACCTCAGAACGACAGCTATCTTCATCGATAGTCTTTACACATTTCTTGTTTCACAAGCCGCACTTTCCTTATTTGCTGAGTTAACATGATCGATCCACACTTTGTCTTCAAGGGTTGATAGCGTACCCCTCGGTCGGTTGACGCTACCGCCGTCGTACACTAACACTCGTGTACCAAATTCAGCGGGGCGTGGCCACCGCTCATTATAGCCTACATCCTAACTTCCGGCCCTGTATGCGCTTATGTTCGGTCAGGGTGAAAGTAAGAAAAGAGTGAAGTGAGGACTCGATAGTGTCTGTTGCTCCACGGGTACGAGACGCAATTTTGTTCATATTGTTAAAAGAAGAAGAGAAGATAAGACAAATAAGTATATTAGGATGAAGATATCTCTTGGGCTCTTATATTCACACAAAGCAATACATCTTTTCACGATTATGAGCAAGAACGTGTTGAGTTCTGTCAAAAATAGATGATAGACTTCGACTAACTAATATAGTTGCATTGATATTAGTGGCGTGAGGAATACGGCTATAGACCAGGTCGAGCTAGTTTCGAGTATTTTTTGGGACGAATGAGGAGCATATAGATCTCAGACAGGCCGCTAAATTGAGTGTTTCCACTTCTAAAATTTTGACAACTTTCTACTGAAAGACAGTTGCATGTTTGTCATATGACAGAGCGGGGTCTAATAAGAAGTCATGAGTGTTCAGCCAATATTACTTTGGTTCGAAAAATTATTGATGTACTCAGAAGCAAGCTTCTCAGTATAACAAGACAGCCGACGTTGGGGATCTCAAGGCGGTTCTTATTTGGTCGATGGGGAGGGGTCGCATTGAGTAGAGAGCAAAGTTTTTTTGATAGTTAATTTTCTGATCAACGGAGGCTATTACTCGTATTGCCTTTAGAGCGAAACTTTATTGCTTTGGAAATATTTTGCGCTTGTTACTCTTCGCGGTTTCTCCCCCGTGTATACAGGGCACGTCATCTTGTGGAGTCCCCTAAAGGGATACCTATAAGGTCGCTGGGAAATGAGTGTGGGTGTGGGTCGTATTTGGTCCGAGGAAGTTGTTTCTGATAGTGATTTTCCTTGTTTCACGAAATTTATAAAGGAGAATGTCGTATTTCGTCGTTATTGGGGATGGGATCCTATTAGAAGACGAAACCTGGAGGAGGATCGTATTTTCCGAAAATTTCCTCCTGTCCTGATTACAATCAATCTGCAACGGGTCGCACTGCAATCATAGACGCGGTGAGCTCGGATGAAAGCTGGCATTGACGCCCTTGTTCCGACTACTGTAATTAAAGGCCCTGAATGAAGAACAGTTGATTTGGCAGTACTTGCCGTTTCATTTTGACTTCAGTGCTGTCGGGCGGAGGTGGTGTAGTGACATGTGGCGCGACGATTCTGAATGGAAGTAGAACGCGAGCCGCATCCCTCAAAGAGACTAATCAACGGCGAAGACTTTATCCATTTTATCCTTAATTCTTCGTCATATCAACGATGGTAGGCCACAACTTCTTGCTAGGTTGATGTACAGTGTAAGGGGTGATCGTTCTGCAATAATTTCCATAAGTAAGCCTGCCTCTAGTCGGTGGACCACTTATTCTGTATGCATGCAGAACTTCACCCCTCTAACCCCGCTCTCACTGAAGTTTTTCAAATAGCTCTTGTTATTAATATATTGATTACAAATCGGTCAAAAGAAGTTGCTAATATTAAAGGCAGTTGGCACGATGGTTTCCTACTTAGCCTAAAATGCTAGTAGGGCGCTGTATAGTGGGGAAATGGCGAAAGAACGGAGTGAAACGGTCAAAATCCTGCGAAGAAAAAGCCTCCGTTCTCAGTGACTTGAAAATCGATTTCGGACGAGTTTCCCGTAGGCATCTTGCCAATCACCGCTACCGAAGATACGGCTGCATATGTGTACCCATATATGCATGCAGCATCACGGCCGCTTCATACCAATCCCTTCGCTTCATAATTTGCTTAGCAAATGAATGAATACGAGCGTCAGGAACGGTCGTCCATTTGTGGGCGGGCGGGCGGGCGTTTGGGACGTAAAGTTGTGGCTTGATAGGGCCCTTATAAGGGCACCTTCCTCGGGGAAACCGCTATGCAGCCCAGGGTCGCGGAATTCTATCCTGCCAGGAGTATTGATCCTAGTCGTCTTGGGGGATTTATCGTGCCAACTGCCTTTAAGCTGATATATGCTGAGCTCTCGGATGAGTTCACAACGCCTTTTGCTTTTCAGCCGACACCAACGAAAGGAATCTCTTCGACCCGCAGACACAACATTCAAGAAACAATGTTCACAAAGCGCATCTGTCAGAAGACACATTGCAACGTCTATTTCCCTTTGTCTATTTTCCCTTTGGCTCCCAATCTTTCGTGTTTTCAGACCTCGTCAGACCCTTGTCTGACATTTCGACCACTCGACAAATACACTTTTCCTTGGGAAAGCATTGTACGTCAACCTCAGTGCCGCACGTTCCTCTTTACCGTATGAGAATGAGGGCGCACCAATGAGGAGGGTGCAATAGTTACGGTCCTTCGCCCATTCATGCCCCGAAAAATGTCTTTCATTCCATGTCACTGTACACACATTGTACACAGCTGTTCCAACCGGAGCTTTCTATACTTTAGTTACAGCATTCATTTTACAAAATTTTACGGAGCATTCCTATCGGCAGACTTTTGGATAATGATGATGTCGAACACCAGGGCTGATGGTAACGTCACCTGAAGGATTGCCCCATGAGCACCTAATTCGCATCAGATGCAGCATGCGTGATGTGTGAAACTGGTGAAGTAGGTACGACCCGACGCCCCCCCCCAAACACAATATGAAACAGGAAAATATCCACGTAAAAGCCAACAAGCTGGGAAAAATAATTTTTTTTCTAACACGGCGAATTTCCTCTACGAAGGCATATCCACCAACAACGATGCAACTAGGACTCTAACGCCCTCCCCGCCCACCCCAGCAGAAAAGTATCGACGCATCGCTATGTGCTTCATGCAAAGCGATGCTGTACCTATATCCCACTAGACCCCTTTAATATCGAACAAGCCCATATCCTGGCTCCCCACATGCTTCTTACTCATTGCGGAACTTTGGCAGCCAATATCCTGTTGCTATCTGCTTTACATGATTTCGCAAAGGGACCGCACACAAACGTTCAAGATCACATGTGACTATAATCTGTAGCGACTCTGGCCGCTCTAAAGCTGAGCCTTTCTTGAGGAAAGGAATTAGAGTCTCTGCGGAGTGTTCCCTCGCAAATACATACATATATTAGCGTCAATTTGAAGAGTTTTCAGGTCCATATCTTTTTATGGGCCATGTGGCTAACAGTTTAGATTAGATGAAGTTCTTGGCCGTTCTAATCGGACTCCAGACGTTGTGTTTGTTTTCAGAGATAGCATGCGCATTCGCCAAAGTGAACAACGGTATTTGATATTAATTCGTCTCCTCAGTGGACTATTACTCGTTTTAACCACATTCTATCCACTGTCCTAAATTCAGAACATGTTCTGGTGTGCACGCCGAATGTATAAATTTGGCTTCGGAACGCGCCGTGTATATATGAGGGTTCCCTAGTTGGTGATCAACTGTTCGGAGTTGGATTGCAAAAGTATGGTAAGTTCTGACTGCTCGACGACAATTTGATCGGATTGTGGGATTCCAGGGTAATGGGGAACTATGGAAAGTGGTGCAATAATAACGCGCTCCAATGCCACTTCAACAAGAAGCGCGCCAAGTCGTCAAATTCAAAAATTCTCCCTTCGCTTCAATCAATGCGTTGATTTCCGATCAGGTTAGTTGGTCTTTTCTTCGTTTCTTATGCTCTTTCTCCGTTACTATTCCGCTGATGTGGCCGTTCTGTGGTAGTTCGGGAACTTGAGAAATCCTATTCGGCTCTAAGTAGTTGTTGGAATCGACATTTTTGAGACCAATCCACAGCCGATTGTTTAACTGGGCGACTTCCTTTGAAAGTATTCTTGTGGTTCTGTGAGTTAACTCATTCTAGGGCTTTTAAGTGAGTAGTGGACGTCCCTAACCTTCCCTGTTAAATATAATGTTTAGGAAATGTTTGAATTCACTGTTCCCTTGAATGTGCGGCGTAAGAAGTTAAACATGCGATACAGAAACTCTCAGGACTAACAAGAGCAGAAGAGCTTCACTGCGCTCCAAGATGCGCAGCACGGGATTTCTCCCACTTCTTCCCCACATACGCCGAATTCTTATTTCCATGGAGTCCTTTCATTGTCTCTGTCGACAACAGATACGGAAGGTGCCGTGACTTAGCATGCCGCAGTTCTGGCGTCATCTGGAGGCTCATCTCGCCTAGGTTAAGCCATGCGCTTTCTTATTCCTGGCAGCGCTTGCCCCCAGTAAAGTATGGTTGTTACATTACTAGAATAAGTAACGGCCTGGAAGAAGTAGTAAGGAGAAAGTGATGGTTTCGATGAGGGAAAGGATGCGAAACATAACCGGTTGGTTTCACATCTTCCTGTGGCGAGCCTTTAGGCTGCGTTCATAATTTGCGTGAGCGCTTGGAACGTTTGCGAGCGCCTGGGAGAGTATAGGTATCGATCCTGTCATGAGCTGAACAGTGCCACGAGGCCCCCGCGCTCAAGTAGTACATGGTCGTCCTTCCTTGTGCAAGTAGTCCCCAAGCTAGAGACTGTCCCACTCTCGCAACTCCACAGCGAGCGATTAGCGAGCTACAGCCGCTGAAAGTTCTAGTTCTAACGCCTGCCCAGTTGGACCGCCCACTTGCTAGATGCCCTCTGACGGAGGGCCGCTCAGTTGTTCTTTGTTGGGGCGGCGGGCATTAATCGGAATTGCATGCCCTTTTGCTGACCGCGCTCGTGCCCATGAATGATTCTGCTCTCCTTTATTACATTTTATTCATTAGGAGCACATACAGTCAACTCCAACCCATTTTGCAAGGTAAAACGCGTAAAAATCACGAGCGACCCAATTTTCGTGGTGCAAAAGCTCGACGCTTTTCACTACGCTACCGTAACCCTGACTCCGACGCCGAGTTTCTGAGAGTTTCTTTTTCTTTTCGGGAATTTTTGCTCAGTGTTTTTGTTGTTTTTTGTATTCTTTTCTTTGCAGGATGACATCAACTACTGTGAGATGTGATAGAGAGTTTTGTGGGTTGCACAGAGACCGCAGGGATGTGTGACTGTGAGGAAGCGATTTTGTGTTCTTGAGGACCCTTCTTGCTTTTTTCTGCTTTGGGGATCACTTATCAGCTACTGTTTCATTATTGAAGAGCAACTATCCGCAGGAGCTGTCTTTAAGATGCCTTACAAAACAGCTGAAGTAATGGTATCTTAGAAAACCTCCGAAGCTGGGGTCAAGTGAAAGAACCCCATTGAGCTTACCTTCATCCTCGTTGTCAGTACTCCCGTTCCTAGCCACATCGAAAAGGTTCTAATCACGTCAAAGCCAAAGTGTCTGGGCTTTTCCTGCTGACTCAAGCTCGCTTTATTTGAGTGCACTGTGAAGAAAGGTAGTGTTGCACATCGATATGCTAATATTATTTACTGTTTCAGCTACTATGGCAAACTACATCAAATTTCCTGTTGGGGAAGAGCACTTGGAGCCGATTGTAAACAGAAAAAATGAGATCGTCAGTAAGGTGGAATCAATCTTACCAAAAGCGAAAGTCGAGAAAGGTACTGGCTGAGAGGCTTCTAACGAAGAATTGGTTTATATTTGTCTTTTATGGAAGTTTCCAGTTACTCAAAGGTTCAACGAAAAACTCGAGGAAATTCGTCAAATCTTTCGGGACTGCAGCTTGTTGAACAGCGAATTGCGCGAAATGTCACCACTGGAGCACGTTTTTCTCGGCATCGGCGATGTTGCTCGAGTGAGTGCTTCAGAACTTTAGTGGGTCCTTACAAATAGTGTCTTTCCTTACTATTTCGTTGCATTCCAACTCAGATGAGTGTAAGGCCACTGATTAATGCCATATTTGAGTCGTTGTATCTTCGCTCCTATACTTTCCCCGATTTCCGCCTTAAGCCTCTTGTTCCTTGCCCCGAATCATGCTTTTCCCACCACATGCTTTTTTTCCTTCTCATGCCTTTTCTTCTTGTTTTTGCGATTCTGTCTGGTTTATTCCCATGTCTGTACGGGAAAGGCGCCATAGAAACAACTTTGGCGCCTTAATTGAGCATATCGTCAAAGTTGACTCCTAAGAGAAGCAAGGTACTTGGAAAGGGCAGTTAAAACATTTCTCAGATGTTTCTTTTACAAGCTAGTGCAACCCCTCACCGCTGCCTGGACCTTCCTGAGAGGTAAGCTATTCATTCGCCGTTTAGGTTCAAAACACGGCTGGCGCTCACATAATTTCGTAGGCGTATTTTATACATCGCTCCTGTTAAGAAATCCAGTCGCGTCGTAGTGGAAGCTCCCTCCCAGTGGCAAGTTCTTACGGCTCCGACCAGTTCGTTTCCGAGCCACGCGAAATTAGAAAGGCTATTGCTTACTCGAGTCAGTTTTGACAACATCTCGGCGTTTTTCGTCTTGCTTTTACTTCTAAATATATAGCACTGGATCAGACGATGAAATGATTAAGTGACCCACTACAAGGCACGATCTCCTTTTGCTGAATAACAAGGCAGGTTCCGAGAACTGATAAAAAGCTGGCTACGTGATCTCTACTTAGGGTGTTCCCCTGGACTTTTTGCGTTCTTCTTCCCGCCTGACGTTTTTTTTACCGACTAATGTAGCGTCTGTAATGGAACGCCAGCCATCATGTCAATGCCTGCCGTCATTGTGGGAATAAAGCGACATCAAGCGTATAGCTCTTTGAACCCAAACTTCGGGGTGGGGGGGGGAAGTACCGCCTCTTTTTTATGACTCGATCATTTGGGTTACTCGTCAAGGAACTTATGATCCCGTGGTCAGCTACGCGGGTACAACGGATTCTAGAAAGAAGAAGATTGGGGATAGGGTCCGATATACAGGAGCATAAAAATGCTTTTCTTCCTTGACTTTTTCAAGGCGCTATAAGTTACACTTTTCTGAATTCTTATTGGACATCCACACCATAATCGACATCATATTGTTTATACTATCATGATACTCCGCCACAGCCTTCTGGACGAGCGCCATCGAGAGATTCTGCCACGCGACCGTGATTCGGTGCCTGAGTTCAGCGAGATCGTTGATTTCTCCGCCACTGTAGACCACCCTGTTGAGCTCCGCTCGGACCCGGTAATCGAGGTTTAGGTCAGGTGACACACTTAGATATTCCATCTTCTTCAGGTACTCAACGCCCTTCCATTCAAGTAGGCGAGAGTTTTTCCAACGCCCTTCGATTCCATGTGTGGCACCCAATCCTGTAGCAGTACGAAGTTTCCAAGAAGGTACAGGCGATGACATGAAGGCAGGATATTCTCCACGATGTAACCGTCAGCGTTCACTTCCAGTCCGGGTCCACGAAGAAAATATCGGTCTTCACATTCCAGGAACTTCCGGTCATACCACCAACCCGCGCCTTGGCGACTGCGGTGAAGATGATATCCTGGACCGTAGCGACGTTGTCGGAGCTGCTCGATGTTGGAGGTCTTCCAGATCGAGAGTACTGGTCTCCAGGTAGCTATCCATGGGTGACTCCATACTAGAAGTTTCGCAGCTGTTTGGAGGTGACGTGAATTCCAAAGGTCCAGTCAGGCTGCGACTGGAGATGACTTCATATTTTGGTGTACATGAAGGTGATGGGCGAGAGCCAGCTCCTGCTTATCGAGGAACATCTTGGGTATCTTCCGCCCTGGTACTCGTATCCACGTCCTCTGTCTGGGCTGCGAAAACTTTGCTGATATGTGACTCGGTCGAAATGACTTTTTTGCCCCCCCGTACATACACAGGGTATTCAATTACTAGGATACTATCGAAGGAATTTTTGGTGATTCGCTTCATCAGCGAAGCGTCTTTTCCCGCTGGTGTAATCTCTCTCAGGTGTTGGACCTTTATTCCATCTAGCT
>MU913770.1:0-17573 GCA_036418165.1 Cooperia oncophora | reverse complement strand
CCCCCTTCCCCCAGTCGCGCCGAACTGCGCCCAGATTTTTTGTCAACATAGATCGTTCGCATAGATAAAAGCCATTAGAAAATATTAAAAAATACAGTTGTGTACGAAGTGCGATGTTTGGACCAAATCTTCTTAACAAGCACGTAGAACATTTCGGGTTCTACACCTTTGCTGGCTTTTTCCTGAGCCTTCTGCCTCAGCCATCCTTCGAACCGTTCACCGTCCTTGTTCCATGAATTGAGTTCCAATTCTAAATTGTTTTTCCCAGTGTTCCTTGAAGAGTTGTGTTCCACTTGAAAAATGACACCGACATGAGATGAGGGGGGAATTAGCGTCGTCGAATGATGATAGATGTGTGGTGTGCGCGCTGGTTGGAGATGCGATGAGCCGTCGGCTTGGCTTTGACCGATGCGCGGTAAACGTTCATACTACGACAACTGCAGCCATGGAGTGAAGACGATGACGATAGTTATACACGTCGTCGTCTACGATGATGATGATGACGATGATTGACAGTCGTCTCTTCACTACACAAACTCAGATCGTCGACAACCGACGATGGTCATTGTGAATCGTCGTGCGTACCGTCACATCAATTAAAACCGATGAGCGCTATGGCCAGTTGGTTGGCTGATTGCCCGAGCCGGTTACGTCGAAGAAGGCGCGGTCTCTTCATTCGTCATGTAATTACTCGAAGAATCCACCGTACTCATGGTGTCGAATAGACGATCCATCATTTCGGTATTTGTGATGGGGAAATGGCGCGGCCTTCACCCAAACTTCCTCGAAAACTAGCGACGATTAGGCGATCCCACTTGAGGATACACTGGAGAAACTTAAAGTTGGTATAATTTAGAGGAAACTGTTATCAAACAGTTCAGGCTATTTTACAGTACTGCTACGCGATCTGCGGCGCAAGTTTCGGTACAACGGCTCCAATTAGTAGTTGAACAGCGTTTCAGTAGACCCAGGTTGGATAGGAAAGAATATTGGCCACAGACGTAAGCCACTAGTTTCTGCCTTCGTAAGCGACTCAAGGGTGGTTGTGCTCCTCTAGAAAGTCGTCCTCAGCTAGATAGAGCAAGTCTGTGATGTCAATCGGTCTTACTGCACTTTCGGCAGCAGTATTGCAACGCATTGTATTCAGTCTTGTGCCTTGCAGGCCTTAGTAGTGCTGCGGTTTTATCCCAATTCAGTTAGTGTTTCTGATCAACACGCATTCTGAATTAGGTAGATATAACCAACACCTTCTGGTTATTCACCTCTACCTCTTCTGCAAGCTGCTGCCCGAAGCGGTACTCCAATTTCTTGTCCAGTACCCAGGCAGACGTGAGTCAGTGACAAGTGGGCGCGATCACCACTCGCGCGTCCATGTGTTCAAATCAACGGCACGACTTCGCCGCCTGCAAACCAAGCACCTTACTCACCTCCGGGGCACGGTAAGTAAATTGCGTGCCAGATTGTCTGTGAGGATGATTAACACTGGACTGTGCTACAGTCGGCTGTCGCCCGCAAGCCATTGTATACCCACATCGCAATTCATAAGCGCACCCACGATTGTGAAGTAGAATGCGTGCGCTTTCCCCCAAAGGGATTGCTAACGGCGAAGACTTATCCTTATTCTTTTTAACCCCCCCGCCAATCCCGAGGATACCACAGTATCTCTATGACCGAGACCAGAACAGAACTATTGTCCTGCTGAAGCGGTGAAACTTTGGAGATTACCCCTATGTGTAAATTTGTCAGTGAAACATTGTGATTTGAAGCGGCAATGTAATAGAGGCCATGACAAGGAGCGTAGTGGTTATCGCAAAGGGGCATTTCCAAATTGGGTAATTCAAATGGATAACGACAAAAATAAACATTTTGGTGAAATGCAGCCCTTTTCATTCGATTGAGCCCTATTTTCCTCATGAATAGGGAAAGAAAAAGGGAAAAGGCCCCGACAGGGTTAAAGATGGAAGGGAAAAGTAAAATGTAAAAGCATACTCACAACAAAGTTTACATTTTTCACTGAACAGGCAGTTCTGTTAATTAGTGAGCTAGCGAAGGGAACTAGCAAAAAAGCAGTACGTCCCTCCCAAGCCGAAAGTGCCAAACCTTTCTCTGGAAGCGCAACGTATCCTTCTTTCATCCAGGACGGTGTTATGGCATCCTGAAAGCCTTTTTGCCTGCACATTGAGTAGGGCCAGCGCACCTCAATCCGTGAGTTTATCCTCCTACATGGATTGCATACCATTTATTCTCCCAGTAGGCGGAATGCCTGGCTGGCTTGTGCGGGTACGATTCAGGGTTTAACCCCACAGCGTGCTAGGAATGAACTTCACCGCATGCCCCTACGCCGCCTTGACCTTAAACAACAGTACATAGAGGGATGACAGTCCGCTAGGGCCGTTTTTCACTACGGCGCTCACTGAGGTTATGGACAAAAGTCCTTAACCCAAAAGGGACTCGAACCTGGGCTTCAAAATTACCAGGCTATTGGCTAACCACTGCACCATAATGTAGAAGTTAAGAAAATACCCAAACTTTTTTGATACTTCGAAGGGAGATATCCCGAGGAGCTCTTCCACTGTTAAGTGCACTTACCCTTATCCGTCGTAGTCCCGAAAGCGTTTAAAGAGGTTCTCTTTCACGACGGCTTTGCCCTTCCCCCATTGTCCTCCATTCGAGTCGTACCCATTAATATATGCCCATTTCCATAGTGAAGCGACATCGACATATCCAATGCAGCAACAAATTGTTAATAATTCAATTATAGACCGGTGGCAATGGTGGCGTTGGGTGTGTGACCTCTTGAAGCTTCGCGGAGACCGGCCCGAAGCAAAAACTCTATTGTGAGAACAATACGCGAGCAGCTTTAATTGGCCCCGACCAGCCACTAATAGCACCAGCGATGGGGACAGATGATTCGAGACAATAAACTCATCACACGGTAGTAATTATCAAGCATAAACATGGCGCGTGGTTCGGAGAAGGGTAAGCCATGTATCAGTTGTCGGCTTGAGATCGTTAAGCCGATTGATAGATCGGAGAATGAAGGGTCTTGATTCCAGGGATTGGTGGAGATTCTGCGTGGCAGTTGGAAAGTCGTACCCGGTATTTCAGCCGCATAATGGATTTTTCTCACCCGTACTCTATGGTTTTCGAGGGCGGGATGGGGGTTGTCCATGTAAGGTCCTTCCAGCCCGTGACCTGCTTGATTCTCGGTAATGAGCGGTCAAAGTCCTTGGGAACGTTTCTTTTGGATAAAAAGCCCTACGTAGTAGGAAAGACCATACAAATTATAGCGGAAGATGTTCAGGGATTGGCCCTTACCTATTCAGGGTACAGTATCGTGATGAGTGGAATGGTCCTGTAGGGGTGTAGGTACGCCCCTCCCCCACCTAAATGAGGGTTTCGGTACGACCCCCTCCCTTCTCCAACACCTGCCTACCAATGTCCACCCAAAAATTTTCCGTCGAGAGGGTGGTATATAGTACGAATGAAACATGAAAAATCACGAAAAATAACCAACCGGGAAAGTTTTTTCTACGCCCCCTCCCCTCTCCCAACAACGACCAAATACGACTCCCCTCCCCAGCGGAAAATACGCCTTCCCAATGCGTTTCACACAGTGCCGACAAAGAACCATTAGCACCACGGCATTAAATGGTGAAAGGAGGGTGAAGATGGAGTACTGGTGAGTGGCGCTGCATACTCCAGCCGCGTGGGTTACAGCTAAGACCCCCCCCTAGCCAGTCACACCATTCATCCCGCCGGCTTCAATCGTGGCACGAGACTTCTCTGTAAATATTAAATATTGGCTAAGTATCCACAGGCCAAATCACTTTCAAAAAGCCACCAAAGATCTGATTGGAAAAGGAGTGCATGGCACAGTGCAAAAGGGCTAACAAGCGCTAAAGGGCCCATTATAGCCCAATATTCCTGGTTGGCAGTTGATTTACGTGCATTCGCAACTTTTTCGCCATGGCGGCTGTTGACGTACTCCACTGGGTGCAATTTAGGTCTGTTCCGGAGATGATTGTGTGCGTGTGTTGTTGTTTGGGAGACCCTTTAGAAGGCGACACATCATCCCTCTTGGTTGGCGCAGCACTTTGGCCCATACAATGACTTGGTGAAATTCGAGCCACTCCACGGCCTCTGTGCAAGCTGGTAATTTGCCCAAGAATCAACATGTTGGACCGATTTTCCTGGTCTGAGTTGGATGGGCGGCCCATATGAATCGAAAACGGGAATCACTAGAAAAGGTTCAGGGAGGTCTAAGGCTCTTCATTCTTCCGCCTAAAAAGCTTTGAAAGTCTAAAAGCATATTACCCTACAGTATTCTTACAGTATCCTATCTTAAATAGTCTCTTGATAGATTTGCAATGAACCATGCTCACGCCAGGACCGTCCAGTATACGCTTGGTCGTTATCGATTTTCTTAACTTTCCTTTTGCCCAAAAAGTGAATAGAATTTAAAGTCCTTGCTCTTGCCCCTTTTAAAAACCCCATACATCTGCTTTTTATACACATTAAACTAGAACTCTTCATATTCAAAAATGTATTGTTCACAGCTTCTCCTTCGCGTACTCGTGCTTCAAGCTAATCCCACATTATTGATTTTTAAGACCCATTAAACGAAGTTTCGGTGCACAGCCCCCTTAATGGCTCTTCTTGTCCCCCCTATTGCTCAGCTGCACTTTTATAATCTACCAAGCCAACGATATCCTACCATGAAGTCTCATTTCTCTTTATTAGATCCCCGGCAAAGATAATTATAACTCGAATACTGACTAAGAACATTGAAATGGCCCTCATAATGATGTTCTCATTGGTTACCGTATCCCATGTGACGTCATCGCTTAAATATACGGCCGGCTTCGTAGCGTGTCGCTTCGATACCTGCATTAAAAGCGGGCGGGGCCAACCAATCATCGTTCGTGGGCGCCGTCGCCGCATGAAATGAGGCCATCCCCCCATGTGACACCCACTACTATTACGCGCATTCGCCGCCTGATCGAGATGAGGGGATTACGGTAGGCGATGATGTCTCCTCGGGGTCTTCTCAAGAGGTAGATGAAACGGGGCCCTTAGTTAGTAACAGTACCCAATTCCCTTCTATTCGGCTAGGTAATGGATAACCTATTGATTTGTTCTGAGGGGTTTCTAGGTGTGCTTTAAGGCAGCCCAAGTTTATCTGAACACCTTGAGGAAGGGCAGTTGTATGACTCTAGTCATTTCCACCCGAAATTGCTAACCTGGACCTTTTCAAAGGTCATATTCACTGTTCAGAGGCTCTGCAAGCTCCTCTCAGCCTTGGGCCTCCCCAGAAGCTCCTAAGAGGTTCAAAAACCCCGTAAAGGCCTCCCAGGGACCTCATTCCCCCTCGTTCAGTGGCGCTGATTTTGATTGCTGGGTGATCTTGTCCGATCGTCTTGTCTACACATACACACACACAGAGCATCTATGTGTGTATTTGCACACCACCGCGCAACAGGAATTTATATCGTGCTCCTCTTCGCGCCCTTACCATCTCTCAACCCTCCATTCTCATCACAATCGAATTGCGGCGCCCACCTCTAGGCGGCTTAAATCATCGACATACCGTATCTATGAGATTATCATTCGACTTATTTGCCTGTTTCTCGTTTGATTTGCAACGCTATTGTCTTCTGAGGGATATCAAGCTTCTACCGTACTTATTAGCGAACCTTCGATGGCTTTTGTCCATCATTTCTATGTTACTTTTGCTCTTTCATTCTCTTACTCTACTGTTTTCTTTTAGTTTATCTCCTGTCAGTTCACCGAGCTCTGACTCAGACTCTGAACTCGTCGATCTCTGGCTCGGCCTGCTGCTCAAACTAAAGTCTTGCTTCTTGCTCCATTACTTTCCGTTGCACATGGGGCAATTTGCTGAGCTTCAAATAGTACACTTCCGTTATAGGATTTGCGTAGGAGCCGCACCTGGGGGGGGGGGGGGGCACGTCTGGGACTCGAAGTTAGCTAGACGTAAAGCGATGCTAGAAATAGCTTGTATCCTCTGAAGAGTGTTCGGAACCTCAGTAGGGAAACTTAGAGGACGCGCACTGACCCATGAACTGCTTGTTGTTCATATATAGTTTAGGAATCGAGCACCTGCTCATCTTAAAAGCCAAAAAATTACCATTTCACCGAGGACGTGCGATTTCTGGTTAGCCGATTCAGCTCGACAGGGCAATTCGAACCGTCGCTACGCCCTGATAACGTTGCAGAATTTTCTTTTTTGTGCATATTTAGAATTCAACTTTCAAAATTTTTCTTTATTGATTTCGGAATGGCTAGATGCAACTAAGTTTGGCCGCGAAAAAATTTAAGGGAAATGCACAATCTTTGCGCGAAAATTTGACGTTTAGGTCCTACTGCGCGTGCTGGTTTCTGTGGTTTCAGGACATCATATATGAGCAAAAAATCTGCCAGTTGTGGTGAGTTGGCCCATTCGTCAAGTTCTTCAAGATTTTTGTCCTGTACAGATTTGCTCTAAAACACAACGCTTGTCGGCTTCAGCTACTAAAGTATATATTTTATTCCGCAATTTTTTCCGGCCACATTTTAATATTTCTTCGTCGGGTTGAACGCGGCCATTCAGCAACTTTTTTCGCTTTCGTATTACCGATTTATCCTCGTGGTTGACATTTCTACTTTCTGTATTCTTTCAATTATTATCTACACTCTTGGATTCTAATGAGAATCTCCTGATCCTTCTCAACATGAATCATATCTAACTGTTGAGTCAATGGAAGATCCCAGTGATCGAGAAGGTTTTTCGGTTTTGAAATCCTTTTTTTCTTGTCCCCTACTTCCCTCCCCCTTTATGCCATTGGGTAAGAGCCTGTGGTCAAATGTCTAAACGATTAATGATGAGATTCACACTACTGCTCAGAATAGAAGTTTTGTTCAGTGCTGTTCATTTAATTTCAGGTCATTTTTCTTGATTTTATGCTATTTTTCGTTTTCGCTGGTTTTGTTGCTTCTACAACCGGTATCTTATGTCGGGATCGTGAAGAATAATATATTTGGCAGTTTTTTAATCTTATTTTGTGCCTCAAAGTACTTTTCTCATGTATTGAGGATGATTCCAGAGAAAGGATGGGTGTGCTTTTCGTTTTAGATGATGTTGTTGAGGTTGAGAGCGTGATGAGCCAGGTATTCGGGTATTGAGTTTTCAAGTCATGCTGCGATTTGGACGGGTCTTTTACAGCAGATATTATGGGTGATAAGCCATAAAAAAGCAGAGGAGCGATAGCACCCCGGACCACGGCCGCAATGAGGCATGTGCCCGGCTGCTCCTCGAGTTGTGAACTCACAAAGAGGCCAGGCGGAACCTAGGAGGCCTTTCCATTGCCCTAGCTTAGCCTCAGAGAGGTACGCGGCCTATATATCAGCCTTACTCTACACGCAAGCGTAAGTGCTGACAAGTAGCTTTCCTTGCTAAGTACACGGTTAGGGGATGAAATCCCGGATCGACCTGAGTCTACCCAGCAGTTCATGGCCCGAAATCAGTGGTCTTACTCTCCATTACCGAATCTGGTACCAGCTTACCGTTCCCACAGGGTGAGCTAACTGGGCAGGAGCCGATTCCAGGATTTGACACAGATCGCCCACGTGGTGATCGGGCCGCTGGCAACTACAGCAGCTCCAGCTTCATATAGGTCATGATTCAGGGAAAAACTCGCGTGGTTCCGACTGGAAGGTGAATGCGTGGCGCATCTCAATGCCAAATGCTTCATCCTTTATCCTTTCCGTTCTATTAAGCTCCACAACACTCACGATTCCCAATCTCACCTTGCAGATTCATCGTAGATTCCACTGGTTTCACCAGGAAGAAATTTCTTTGAGAAGTTCCGTTCCAGACGGAATACCGCGGTTGAAAGTTCCACTATGCCTATTACAACTTTGATTCGACCCTTAAACGATCATTTAGGACCCATAAAATTCGGTATTTCATAGGAATCTCTCCACATTTCCTAGTGGCAGTCGAATGCCCAGTTTTCCACAAGGTGTTCGCCTGTTCTTTTGCGATTTAATGGGCGTGCATGTGTGTGTGTGCGTGTATGTATGTGAGTGTGCTGAACAGTTGTGTATGTGGCCAGTCAGCCTGCTGAGGCGCTCCAACGGGTCGGTCGGTCGTTGACAATCGGGACAAATCACGAGAACTCCATCGCAATCACCTTTTCCCTCGTACAGGGCCGAGGCTCACTTTAGCCCTGAGAGTCTTTCCGGTTGTAGAATGCCTATAGACCGACCAGCATGCCCTTTGCCCTTTGTTCCGGCTCAGGGGTGAATGTGTGGCTGTAATATTCGTTAATCAATGGACTACCTCGTTTTTTGTGCACCTCGTGTGGAGGGTGGGGGCAACCAACTAGCTCATATATCTTTTGAAAAGCCGCGTCGGTCGCCACTTGTAATCGTGTTCGTCGGCTCGTTGGTTCATTTATCTCCTGCCCGCATGCTGGCCTAACCGGACCTAGTGGCCTCGCTGACCGGTTACCAAAAACACGACAAGAACTCCCTTGGGCCACATGAACGAAGCATGTGACTGCGGCTGCTCCCAGAGATCAACTAAGACTTACAGTACTCGTTTACCACCAACAAGAACGGCGTGAAAAAGTGTAGCAATAAAATAAACATTCAGGGGGAATATTTTGCAACACAGCTTCAGTATAACACATGTGTTTATTTCACTTCAAACATATGCTTTAAGAATTCTTCCCATCGGCTAGCTTGAAAGACCCCAGAAAACGTTCGCAAAACTCCGGAAAACCTTCTCTTGGGAAAGGACTAATTATTCAGTCGCGTTACCCGTACAGGGAGATTCAGAAGGACTTTAACAGTCGAGTCTGGGAAGACAGACACCTTACCGAGACAAGTCGTACCTTGCAGATTTCTCAACGTGAGGGGAGGGATCGTGTTTAGCTGCGAGGTGCGGGGCGAAGGGGGTTGTATTTGGCGATATGGCCGAGTGAAACTCCTCTCAGTAATCAGCCCCGCGCCAGTCAGAGATCTCTCCACTTCTCCCCTCTGGTGCCCGCCCGTACCGCTCGGCGGATGTTGAAAGGGGAGGGTAGAGATCTCATAGAGAAGAATTTTTCCTCAGCACCATAGGTGCCCTCGCCTACAGGGAGCAGCCGTGGCTTGAGCCATCTCCTCAAGAGAGAAGGCAAAGAACGGCCGAACTCCAAAATAGCCCATACTTTACGGATCCAGCTTACCTAAAAATCACCACTTTTATGAATCACTTCCTGCGGTTAACATTAATGAGCCAGTAGAAGACGTGCTTTTTTCGCCGTTTCGACTTATCAGCGTTAGTATCCATGAAGATGTCATTAAAGTGATCATTACAGTCCTTAGGATCCGTAGTTCTGGAAAAAAGTCGAGGTCAAATCGGTAATGAAATCGCCGAGGGGATTTATAGCCATCAGCAAGTACCAGCCTTGAAGTCTCTCTTTGGAGAAATGATAAGGGAATCCGAATTCGCACATCCAAACTGAAGACTCGGCTCGTTCAAAGCTATTACTCTACCTCTGGGCCTATCGTCAGATTTCCAAGTTCTGAGACTTTTCAAGGTCTAAATGGTATAGCCGTGATGTGGGATTGCTCCTAACTGGTTATCTATTCCATACTTTCAAGTGGGCTTCATAGTGGGATAAGGATGACACTTTGACCAACCTAGGTAAGGTAATGAACCGACATCAACCAAATAGGGTCCTGGGACCAATGCCTGGTGCGCTATATCAGCTGCAAGTTTTTCCAAACATACTGGCCATACGCTTACCCTGCGCGAGGTCCAGGGTCAAATCCCCACTGGCTCCCGCCCAAGCCAGCGAAGCCTTTCGGCTCCCGACGGTGCCAGATGGGTCCGGGAGTATGGGAGCACTGTACATCGGCTGGACCCCCGCAAGTCATTGTCATAGGCCACATCGCATTCAGTAAACCACTGCAATTCTGAATGGAAAGCAGAATGCGGGCCGCATCCCACAAGGGAATTATCAACGGCAGAGACTTATCTTTTTTTGCCAGTAGGTGACACATGTTTGCAATTATATGCATTTTTCACTCTTCAGGACCCATTTTGTGACCCGGGCTGGGTTTTCGTCGGAACTTCTCAAGGAGGTTGGCGCAGCTTAGCAATCTCCCCTGAAGGGAATTAAACTACCTGACCATGAATGTCACATTCACTTGGCGCGATGCCTGGCAATGACGTGGGTGAAAATGCCAACAAGTCAAAAACTGGGGTTGGGTTGCCCTTACTTACCGGAACAGAGTGCACGGGCCATGAGACCCGGTCTGGAATGGTGCTGATCAGGTTTCGATCAGGAATTAATTTTTAGGTCTCATTAGATGGTTAGTGAGCGAACATTTGAAAAGGACACTGACCTTTGAGCATCGTCCCTTCTCCTCTTTCTCCTCCCTCTGGGGGTCAATCTCGGGTCGAATCCTTCCTAAGCCAACCAAACCTTCTATCGACCAGGATAGTAAAACTGAATAAAAAATTAAATTACAGCTCGTCCAGGAGGTATAAAACACTGACTTGTACATCGGCTGGCCCCGCAAGTCATTGTATAGGCCACATCGCATTCAATAACCCACTAGGTACTGAATGGAAATAGAATGCATGCCGCATCCCAAAGGGATTTTTCGACGGCTAGGACTCACCCATTCCTTCTCCTGTCCTCCATTGAAAAGTCTATGGAAACCAACCCTGAAGGCTAACAGGGCCCTTTCCAGAGTAACAGTGACTCTACCTTGCAGTAGAAACTAATTCCCTTTCCCTCAGTTTTCCTCGTTCCCTAGAATCTTTCAAGGGCCAGTAGAAAATAGTCCGCCCACTGCTTAGATATCTTATCAGTTGTCCTCAATCTCTTCGTCTAAAACCTCAATTCGCAACGCTTCGTTTGCAGTGTTGTCATTCTTGTTATTCTGCTGGCTCTGATCGTTTTTGATTTATATCTACCTTTTGGAGCTTTGAAAATCATTTTCAGTTATTTGTAGAGTTCACAGAAACTTTTAGTCAAGAAAAACCCATTAGAAATACGGTAAAATTCAAACCCCACTGACTCGCTACATATTTTCTGGTTCTTAGCAGGGTATGGGGAGCTTCTCGGGCTCGGGGAGCTTGTCGGGAAGTAGCCCACACTGATAGGGTTCTTTAACTCGAGACCTTCTGTCCGCACTCAATCAAATCTGGATGTGATCAGAATTGCGAATCGAGGTCTAGGACTCGCGCGTAAATTCGTGTAAAAAAACGACTGATCAATCCATTACGACCCGATTTTCATACCCATTAATCAAAGAGTTTGACTAGATGTATCGGTCGGGATTTTGAGCGCTATCGCTGCGATATCGCACGAGAACTGAGCCGAGCCAAGCCAACGAGCGAGAGGATGAGAGCGGTGGATGAGGGTGCGATCGTCGACCCCCATCGGTTGAACATGTGTTCACAATTAAGCGCGCTCCAATCGCCGAATATCAACCCGATACTAAATGTTCGCGTTTTTCGAGCGCATTTTCGTCATTCAGAACATATGCAGTTGAGCAATGAGAGCAGCGCCAACCGTCCGGGGATTATCGCCGGCGCTGGCTTCCAACGTCGACGTCTGAAGCGCTGTTCCTCTACCACCACCACCGCCACCGGTTTCTGGTGTTCCGATTAGATCACATGGCTCAAGGGTTCATCTGCACCTTCAGCT
This sequence comes from Cooperia oncophora, assembly GCA_036418165.1. Classification (NCBI taxonomy): domain Eukaryota; kingdom Metazoa; phylum Nematoda; class Chromadorea; order Rhabditida; family Trichostrongylidae; genus Cooperia; species Cooperia oncophora. Next base: position 5,862 of record MU913770.1, on the reverse strand, counting down.
TTTAATGTGCTCTTGGATCCTGTTGAACACTGGACCTTCAGATCCAAGAGCACATTAAAAGGTACTGACACCAGTTTCTTTGATTTTCCTCCTCTCTCCTGAACTAGGATTTCGGAAATTTATGCCTCTTCTAACTACTAAAGCTTTGATTGTCCTCTATAAGCAATTTGATCTCTTCAATTCGTGCTTAGTCTTGGCAAATTTTATAAAACAAACAAACAAGCAAACAATATCGTTGCTTATTATTATTAAAATGAATTCTGCCACCATTCAGAGGTTTGCATTTTTTCCGGCTCTTTTTTCAATTTGCGGAGTTAGTGTCTATGATTTTTCAAGTGCTTTTACCTCCGCGGGGTCCTCCATCTCAACTGTACCATGTATGCCCAATGTAGGTGCCAACTGAAACGAGCTAGGATTACGCGATACTGTTGTGCCTCGTTAAAAAGGATTTCAGGCTCTTGGTGAAGGAAGACCGCTTTCTCCTAAGATGAAAGGCAGGGCACATCATTTGCTGTGGAGTTTGAGCGATTCTGTACGCCCCCGCCGGACATTTTTTTTTTGGAAGGAGGGGGGGTTGGTGCGAACCGGCCCTCCCTTTTCTGGCACTCCTCCTTCCTCGTCATCGAATCAATTTCAAGTAGCGACCCCCCCCCCCGTTAAAAACGTCCGTGAAGGCGAGAAAAATATCTTCCAGCCCAAATTTACGACCCTCGTCCTAGCGACCAATACGACGGCCTTTCCCCTATTGGGGATTCCCCCACAACGATGTGCCCTGACTAAAAGACTTGCAGCTTTCAGCCGTAGAAGGGTCCTGAGGTAGATGAATCCGACAGTCCAATAGGGCGTGAGGCAGGTCTGGCGGATTAATATTACTACGAAGTCAAAGCTGAATCTTTTGTCGCTGATATCCCTTTGTGGATTGCGGTAACGCATTCTACTTCGGCTATTCAGAATTGTAGTGGCTTATAAGATGCGATGTGGCCCGTACAATGTCTTGCGTGGGCAAGCCGATGTACAAGTCGGCATGTTGATCCTCTTGTAGCAATTTACCGTCCCTGGAGGGTAGAAGGCTTAGCTGGAATGGGCGGCAGCCGATCTCGGGCCAATTACCACTATATCACGTTTCCCCAAATCATTGTTATCATGCTATTTCAGCAGAATAATGACAACATGGTTCAAGACCATTTTCCGTTTCCTTTGTTTTTCATTCCAATGTTCATTTTTCCTACTTCAGTAAGCTGCTAAATGGAATGTTATATCTGGAAACAGTCAAAAAATTCTTATTGATCTCAAGCTTTATAATCTTGAATAGTTCTGGAATGAAACCTGTGCTGTTCCTTATTATTTTTAACTTCTAACGATGAGAGAAGTTGCTTCGCGTGATTCGGATTAAAAGTTTGAACTTACCAAACAATATAGTTTCTGTATTACTCTAGCCTTTACTTTTGATGCCTTTCTACCATTTTAGTCGTATTGAGACTCTGCCGGGAAGAGCACGTGTCTGGATTTCAATGGACCTTTTGCGTTGAGTTAGTCCAGCTGTTGCTTCACGAAGGGAACCTTGGTAGCCTGCTTTCTTTCTGCTCAAAAGCCGGCCGATTTCACCTCGCTTGACATCGCTTTCCCTTGTTCATGTTCAAATCCTTACAGTTCTTGTTCCAGAATGTCGTTACGAATAGACGATTCGTCGATGTTCACTTCAGCGTTGCAGTTGAATTGTGGGAAAGCTGAAAAAAGATTGGTTGTCCCCCCCCCGCTGAAGGCAAATGGCAGTGGGGAGGTTGGTGCAAGAACTACATTATACCCATTCGAGGTTTTGCGATTCCGATCTGCTAACTTTATCTTTATTTTTCTTTACTGCTTTCTCGCTCGGTGCTTGTGGAATTTTTTCTCGTTATGATTGTGCTACATTAAATGTACAGCCGTATCACGAAATCAGTCGGTGCGTGGCCTTTGAGTCAACTGCGGCATCAGTTTCTTTAACAAGAGCTTATTGTTTGCCCAAACCCCCGCCCCAAACGACTGATGGAAACGAGGCCTGGCCGCGCCAAGAAACAATCCCTGCAGCTATGAACACAGAGGCCCCTACTGACTTTAGCTGGAGCAACGATTGTAGTGTGACTCTTGTGAGGAAATGAAAGATGCGGTGCAGTTCTGGAGCATGTGAGGGTCTTACCATTCAGGCGCAAGTATGACGTCAGAAGAATCATCTTGTTTTCGATCACGACCACCCCCTCGCCCCCGTCTCACCAAGGCTTGCTGCTGACCATAGTCTTCTGCCCCAATGACTTCTACTACACGCACCCACTCCTAGGAGCACTAGTATGAGTCGGGAATTTAAGGGGTATGCCAAGCTTTCGGAACCAATCGAATCAGGGTCGGCAGGTACATTCCTGAGCAACGGCTCGAAACTCCGCCTCTGCGTACGCTAAAAGTTCCGTATCCCATAAGTGCTGGGTTTCCTGATGGTGCAGGCTGCTAGCTCTGTAGGTTCGATCGTCGTGGGAAAAGACGGCCAAAGGATCACAGGAGTTGGGTTCATAATTTACTCCTATTATGTCTGTAATTCCAATGGGGTTTTACCTTCAAAATTGAAGTTCTGAAGAATTTCTGTGGAGTGCTCCTAAATATCGTATCCCTCGCGGATGCCCCCCAAACAGTGACTGATCCATTGACCTCTGACCCCGTCAAACAGTACTGACTCCACTGACCTCTGACCAGACAGATGACGACAAAGGCAATGACGACAGCAACGGTTTTTCCACGATTTTCACCCAACACGTGAAATCCAAGAAACTACGTTGAGGGAGCTGTCTGAACACTTTCTGAGCATGATTTACAGCATAAATTCAACAGACGGACGATGCCGTGATGCCAACGAACAGCTGTCCACCTGTCCACCAAATCAACAATGTAAGAAAGAGATATGAAGAGGAGCGATGGTCGTCGATTTTTTGACCCTGGTCATAGCAGAAATTATGAGTCTGAGCCGATTGACTGGCGTTGGCGGACAGCGAGACAATCGCCCAGCGTAACGATTATCGTTCGCAGCAGGTTACGGTACGATTCCGTAACGCGGTACAACTTTATTGGCTGGCTCACACGATGAAGCGGATATTTCTTTTGTATATTTTTGCCATTTTTCTTTTTTTGGTCATTTTTTATGAGAGCGATAGGGAAGGATCGAACCCATAGACTGGAATGTTTAGTACGCTCCGTGCCTAGCACTTCCGCTGGGAACCGCAAATCGTTGGATGTGTACGGGTGTTGTACTCGAGTTGTTGTGGAGCCAGCCTTGACTCAATAGCCAATTAGGACCATTTATTTGAACAGCTCAGTTTTTATCACTTATATTAGGAAAAAAGATAAGCGTTAATCGGTTTGGTGGAGGCATCCTAAGGTACTCAGCGAAGCCTCTACAGACCAACCTGATGAAATTTGTAAATTTTTGTAACCATAGCGTTTCACTTGTACCATTTCGCAACTTTGCAAGTGTTCACATGTATCACCAAAACGAGACCTGTTACATGACACGAACTGGCAAAAGGAACGAACTGCAAAATGGTCCCCTCTCCCAAGCCAAATAGCACCATAAAGATATTTGCTTAAAACCAGTCCTGACTCTCCTCGTCCTTAGCAAGTGGCCAGCGCTTACAAAGAGGTGAAAGCAGATTGGAACTAAATAGTTGGTCTCCTCATTAAACGGTAGAACAAAAATAGGAGAGTGATAGTGACAAACGTGTTCCGTACGAGGCTGGCTGTTCGGGGGTCGAATCTCGGATCGAAATCCACCTAGGGACAACAAAACCTTCTATTTTTCTAGGTCATTTAGAATAGCTGTATGGAAGGATGATTGCACCAACTTACACTCCACCTGGCTGAGATAAAGGAGGAGGTCTTCGCCGTTGATCAATCCGTTTTTGGACCTTGGGGGCAAGGGGCTTGGTTGGTCTTAGCCGATCTAGGATTTGACCCATGGACCGCTCGCGCGGTAGGCGTGCTGCTTTCCACTACAACACCACCTTCTTTTTAAAATGGGATGAATAGCTAAAAAGGATTGATCAATGCTGAATGTTTCACCCTTTGGCTCACACCTTTTGGCTCATCCTGAATGAGATAGCACCGTTTCAGTATGACCCTCCAACGACATCCACGCTTGATATGCGCTGTTTGAGGTTGTATACAACTTTGTAACAGCTTTGAAGTTTGAAACTAGATTTCATTGAAGGCGGAGGTACTTGGCTTCACTCCTACTTCTCTACTAGTAAACTACATTGAAATTTATGAAGTTTTGCACCGCCACCTTGGATGCTTCCAGCTGAGGACCTTATCGTTGAAGTGACTGTTTTCAGCCGACCACCAACGGCGGTACCCCATCACCAGAGACGCCGTCGAATACGTTCGATATTGAAGCACAACAGAAGGCATTTCAACGATTCACTTCAAGTCTTGGTAAGAGTTTCCAAAGAGTTTTACTTGTTTTCATTCATTCCCTACAGTACTGCAATGCTCATCATGTCGTTATGATTCTTTAGATGTCGTGAATTGAAAAGGCACAGTTACTCTCTATAGTACTTGTAATGTTTTGCGGTTGAAATAGCGCAAGTGCTTCATCCCATATGGGTTCTTCTTCACAATAAAAAGATACGAGTTTCAACAAGGTTCTGAACTGCTTAGAAATATACATTTTACTAGACGAGAAGTGAAGTAGACCACGTTAACATTGAAAGCCTTTAAGCGCTGTTTTGGATGAAGAAAGGCGAAAAAAAACCCATAACTCTGCAGAATGCAGGTTGGGGCAGATTCTTGAAGGCAGATCAGGGTCAAAGAACGCGATCCGATCGGGCATTAACTTCCATCACGATGCCCCTCCTGACATAGGGTTATTTTTCGCAAGTATTATAGTCCGGACAGCAAAGTATCTGGGCTTTGTACAGGGGGGAGGGGGGCAAAAAAAGACATTTCGACCGAGTCACATATCAGCAAAGTTTTCGCTGCCCAGAGAGAAGACGTGGATACGGGTACCAGGGCGAAAGATACCCAAGATGTTCCTCTATAAGCAGGAGCTGGCTCTCGCCCATCGCCTTCATGTACACCAAAATATGAAGTCATCTCCAGCCGCAACCTGACTGGGGAAGGCCTTCGGAATTCATGTCACCTCCGAACAGCTGCGAAACTTCTAGTATGGAGTCACCCATGGATAGCTACCTGGAGACCAGTACTCTCGATCTGGATGACCTCCAACATCGAGCAGCTCCGACAACGTCGCCACGGTCTAGGACATCATCTTCACCACAGTCACCAAGGACGCCAGTTGATGGTGGGTACCGGACGTACCTGGAATGGAGAGACCGATATTTTCTTCGTGGGCCCCGGACTAAAGGTGAGCGCTGGCGGTTACATCGAGCAACTCGAGAAGAATATCCTCTCCACATGTCGTCCGCCCGTACCTTGGAAACTTTGTACTGCTACAGGATTGGGTGACACCACATGGAATCAAAGGGCGTTGGGAAAACTCTTGCCTACTTGGAATGGAAGGGCGTTGAGTACCTGAATAAGGTGGAATATCTAAGCAGGTAACCTGCACTAAAACTCCCTCAATTACCTGGTTCGGGAGGAGTTCAATAGGGTGGTCTACAGTGGCGGAGAAATCAACGATCTCGCTGAACTCACGCACCCACTGACGGTCGCGTGGCAGAATCTCTCGATGGCGCTCCTCCAGAAGGCTGTGGCGGCATGATAGTATTTAATATGCTCTTTAATATGGTGGTAGAAATGTCCGATAAAAATTTACTAAAGTGTAACTTATAGCGCCTCGAAAATCGAGGAAAAAAGTCTTTTTTTTGCCCCCCCCCCTGTACA
>MU913769.1:5953-26676 GCA_036418165.1 Cooperia oncophora | reverse complement strand
CCCTAACTATAGCCGAACACGCTACTTGTTCGCACCCTCTCATATTCGGTTACCCTACCCGTAGGTACCCTGTCGCTCATGTTATTCACTGCGGGTCATCAGTGTCAACGGACGTGCCTCATGCTGCTTATGGCGGATGGATTCCGAAACGTCATCCAGCTACAGCAACCCTCCACGTTCATTTACGCGCACTTTTGTGTAGTGAGAGTGGTTTGCTTCTACAGCTGCGCATTTCTTGAGCTTCCATATGGGAAGGATCTATCCTGCCGGTTCGTGTACAGCGGATCTTCAACCCTTTCTCCTTATAATCTTCCTGATCGGCCGTCCACAAACCTTGACATCTTGTGTGATCTTGTCTTCAGTGATAAGCTGTAGACACAAGCAAGATGTGTCAGTTTAGCGCTGTTTCCAGGAAAACCTACAGTATATTCCAAGGCTCTGACGAGGGCGACTAGCCAACATTAGCTGGATAAAGTGATTTATCAACTTGGTTGTGGCTACAGCCTTTCTCTTCAATTTTTTTTCTACCTGTGAGGGGTATCTACCATTACGCTACAAAAATGGCGGTTCCGCTTAACAGAGAGGTGGTTGGGGGTTGAGCCGGTCATGGTAGAACGAGCTCACATGTTAAAGTGCATTTAGATCTAGCTGTCCATTTTCATCAAAACACGGCGGTTCTTCCGTAATTTCAATTTCGCTCTAACAATGCAATGTATCTAGTACTTTCGTCAACATCGCTTTGACAAAAGGTTATAGGTTTTGCACTGTAGTACACGCTGCTGCTGTTCAAATAGATATTTCCCCTCATTTCATTTTACTGCTCCGAAATCGTTTTCACCTTATGGAGTTCATTAAATCAATGTTCATATGGCAACAAGCACAAACTAGGCACAGATTCATATTTTGCTACTGGCTGAGTTTTTTTATTTTCATAGTTGCTTTGAAGTTATCACTTTCATGCTATTTTCCTCAGCTATTCTAGGAAAGTGTAAGGCTGCGTTTATACTTTGCGGCAGCGTAGCGTAGCGCTTCCAGCGTACGCCAGCGGCAGTGCCGAAGAGAGGATGCATATCGATCTAGCTTCACCAGCGTCACGCTGGACGTGGCGTACGTAGCCCGGCCGTATGGTACGCAGCGTTTCTCCAGGTTTCACCCAGCGTTGTGCTAGGCGCTTGCAGCGGGGGAGTAGGACTATGGTGGCCTGTGGGAGAAGCCGGAACGAGTGTATTGTAGGAACATGTGGCCCTTCGGAGACGCGAGCATGTGATGTGGATAAGGGAGTGGAGAGCGCATCAATAGTTGTTTGTACCTCGCTGTCGATTTAGTTTTCCTGCCGTGCAACGCATAGAAACGTGTGTGAACGCTGGAGAAAGCTAGCGTATCCTAGCGTGCGCTAGCGACCCTGCCCAGCCCCCCGGGGCCGCCCATACGCCAGCTGCGCTGGATGGACGTGGTGAGTAGATCGTATGCATCTGTCTTCGGCTGCCGCTGGTCGTTACGGCTGGAAGCCCTAGCGCTACCTGCCGTGCCGCAGTATAACGCAGCCTGATTGATCGTTTAGCTGTAATTTTACAGCTTAAAGAACATCGTGTGAGCATGAGGAGAGGACCTTTTGATGACAACACCGTGGCATTATTGCCCGCGGGACCTTCCTTGAATAAGAGCAAGTAAGAAGCGGTTAATGATCAGGTCTAATTTGTGCTTTTTGATGGTTAACGTCGTTCGCGTGGTTTTGACCTGCTAGGGTTTGATTTCGTTTGCAACGATCATCTAAATGAGTAACAGAGTTATTTATACAGAGTGCTTTAGACGAGAACAATCTATTAGTCATGCTTTTTAATTTGAGGTATATGCTGGGAGTATAAAGATCGCTCATAGGGAAATCGGCTGCTTTGGTGCTTTATTACATTTCGTATTTATGTTACTGCATCACGAGATTGCCATGGCTCACCGATCATGGGTGGTATCAGTTAATTTTAACAAGGCAGCGTTCGGGCTTCGCGATGACACACATCGACGCCTGTAGCGCGTCGACGCGCTATAAGGCTGCGTTTATACTTTGCGGCAGCGTAGCGTAGCGCTTCCAGCGTAGGCGTAACGCAGCAACATACGGCCAGTGCCCATTGATGCCAGTGTGCATACTAGGCAACGCCTATCTTATCCCCGGATACTCTCTCGAAACCCAAGCTTTGCAGTCATCGATCGACGCCAACCGTCTGCGGCCCGGCCCTCGTCTATAATTTTGGAGCGCCGTCGTGATTGTAGCGCATCGACGCGTGTTACAGCGCATTGCAGCGCGTCGTCGCGCGTCATCCCGAACTGAGCACTGTCTTAGCCCAGTGAAGACACTGCTATAGTCTAGTACTTACCATGGCAAGGTGTGAGGAAGAATCGTTAGAGAGCTCCTACTTATGCCGCCAGCCAACCTTTTCTTCCTATTGGTGTCAAAATCGTATGTGAGGATAGAAACAATGACTCATGCACTGTTTGACCCCATATGCTGAACTGCATCTCGTCTACATATGGTCTGCCTACCGGCCTTGATAAATTCATTTGAAACTTTGAAATATACAATAAAGGGCGAAAGCATTTACACTTTTCTTAATTTTGATTGCGTTCCTGTAACCGTCACCTCATAGCTGATTAAGTCAAAATATTTAAGGTGATTATGAAGAAAGTGCTGCAATTGGCGACCGTAACCATAATTTTTCTAACCACGGTTATAAACATCACCGTATTTATACACAAGATTGACAAGGAAGAATCTCCAAACAAGGCACAAAGCACTCAGCGGTTGGAGAAGGTAAATCTTGATTAAATAACAAAATGCAAACTTGTTATCAGGGATGAGTACTTGTACGATGAGTACCTACCACCTCTTATGTAGTGGCAGCGATCCCTTTTTGAACACTCAAATTAGTGTGAACAAACTAATCAGGAAAGGATGTTGGTCGAAGTGGGCGATTGAAATGAGATGCATATCGACTCATGTGTCTTCGGATGACCCTGATGAGTCAAGGCTAACGGATTGAACCATAGGATAGATATTGGATAACTGAAACGAACTTCACACCTGTTCAATCATTTCACAACCCACTTTCCAGCTGTCCTTTGAGAGAGATTCAAGCCCTGCGGCGATTGCCTCTTCTACTAATTACTGGAAGGGCATGCCGCCTCGCTGTGTTCCGATCCGCGCTTGACAGGACATACGCGAAAGGCTTATCACGGAAGTCATCTCAGCAACTCTCAACCTTCAGATGTTTCTGGGGCGGCGTGCAGCCGCCTTCAGCTCGGCTGAAACCTCAGCGTAATAACCAACAAACATCGACGAACAAAGACCTCCAATAGAAGAAATTTCAGCGAACAGTAACCAAACAACGCGTATAGGGCAAGCCGCGAAAAAGGGATTATGGGAGATACAGGATGATTGATTGTGGAGGGAATTATGTTTTGCAATGTCGCAATCGCAGAAAAATTGATGAGGACGTGTTGGAGAGGCATGCGATGGGCCACTGACACGCTCTCGTTGTTCATACTTCAACTGACCCTCTCTCGCGCGCTCCTGAGCAGTTTTACCCGTCGATGATCTGTGATTGCGACATTTCAGAGACACTTCCCGCATAGAGGCTGTCTTATCGTTAGTCTATCTGCTAGGAGATGTCTATTCGGAATTTTTACGCTAGCTTTCCGGAATTAGGTCAACCCACCAGTGCGAAACTGTGTGTGGCCATCTGGAGCGAATGCAAAAAGAGAGCGAAAGCTCGACGAAGCTAATCGTATAGGTCCTAAAGCGCTTGTTCTACTCCGAATTACCTGAGATCATCACGTGAACGAGGGTAAGAAAGAGTTGGAAGAAAGCCCAGCGGTCCTCAAAATCCACGCTTCCACAATGATGGCATAACTACTAATAAATTATTTGATGGGTTGGTAAGTATCTGTTACTTCCGATCGTGCTCAGTGATTCAAACTACCCAACAAGTTATGATATTCCAAGATCACCTATGCAGAACCGCGCTCCGGATTTTCCTAATTTACTAGAAAAAGTTTTTAGGTCTCACAACACTCAACATTGCAAAGGGTTCTCTCACTACAATGGGATGATCTGCTCCCGCTTTTTCCGGACCTTCATGATGTTCCAGCCTACGATTTAGTTCCGGTGTTGCTGTTCTCCGCCAAAATACGAGAGGAGAAAACTGGTGGGAATTATTTCTTTCATATATTTTGCTCCACACAGCAAGCGATGAATTTGCATCAGTAAGCTATAGTTGGGGAAATATTTTGTGAATCCCTCTGTCTTTGTGCGGTCATCGCTCAGCTGGTCTCGGAAACTCAACCTTCATGAAAGTTCAAGGATTGCATGAGAAAGGTAGAGCGGTCCTCACTGGACAGCATTGTACCAGTTTCGCGATTGAAAGGCAGGATAAAGGACTTAGGGCGCAAAGTTGCTCCAGTGGCTCAGCCTAAAGATTCCGTGTTCAAAGTTGGCCTTCCAGCGAAAAGCGAAGTGGTCGACGAATGGCATGGGATGAGAGCTCCATTGTCTTTTCTGGATCCGTGGGGTTCATTACAACGTTTAAGCCGGGTGGACTCGTCCCGAAATGCATTCTATTGACCTTTGACTCGTACAACTGCACGCAGTTAGGAAGGTCCTCTTAGAGACATTTCCAACGATTCCACTCGCGTTTTCCATTTACTAGTGAGGATCTTGGCAAAAAGCAGAAAAACTTCTGCTTTTTCGCATACACTCCAGCTGAAAGTGTTGGTACTGGTACGAGCCGACTCCGCCCACTTTTTGATGAAGGAATGGCAGGTCTTGGATTTTCGTAACTTTTTTCCACCTCATTCTTTTCATAAACATTTTTCACAGAACGGATGTACGTGTAGATACGCATTTGTACACTGCTACACTAAGCTCCGCCCACTTTCTGACCACGCCCACTTTCCTTTCGTGGAATTTTGACTTTTTCTTCGAAATAATCACTTTTTCAGAGTGTAGCAGCTAGCCCCGCCCACGAAAGGAAGCCCCGCCCACTTCGCGGAAGCTCCGCCCACTTTTCAAAAATGGCCCAGATCGGCAGATCAGAGCCCGTCCTGTCAATTTATGGTCTCCCCCATCACCCGGAACGAAAAATAAGGGGAAATTCGTTCCGAGAAACCAGCGAGACCGTGAACTGGCCATTCGGACACCAACCCGGCAAGTTTGTTCATTTTTCAGAAGTGGGCGGGGTTCTGCGAAGAAGGCGGAGCATTTCAGGGTGGTTGAAGGTCCATGCTACAGCTTCAAAGAAAGGAAAACCCAAGAAGGAGTCAATGTTCTGCAAAAATTCATCAAAAGTAGCAGAGCGTATGCCAGTTCTATTCTAAAAGGGATGTCCTTCTGACCGAAGTAGACAATTTGGAATCAATTTATACACATCCATTGTCCTTTGAACATCAAGTCCCTTTGAACATCCAACGTCAAAGGCCACTATCCGACGGCACCAGCCAAGAGTGGAGACTTCGTTCATCACCAGTGCACACTGCAATCAGCTTGAAGAAACACCGAGCTTCAATGGCACCGCGACGCTACAAGACTACTTCGGCGCAGAAGCAAATCCTGCTGAAGCTTGTACATACTGACGGCATGACGATTCGCGAAGCTGCTCGAGTTGCTGGTATTAACGAAAGCACCGCAAGGAACATCATCGTTGCTCACAGACGTGAAGGTGCAACCATGGAACGCTGCTGCGGAGGCAACAACAGGGTGAAGCTTGTAGCTGGCGTCTTGCAGCTCATTGAGGAGCTAGTTGAGCAACATCCCGAAGATACTCTGCAGCAGATACAGTTGCGATTGAAAGAAAGCAACATAGAATTGGCCGTATCAACAATTTTCAATGCCCTAGTGAAACTGAAAATCACCCTGAAGAGGTGTCATCATGAACTCGACCGAGTCAACAGCATCGCAACGATTGAAAGCAGGCAGGCTTATGCGCTGGACTTCACAGCACATGCACCAACGGACAGGAAAAAATGCATCTTTATCGACGAAAGCGGATTTAACCTCCATTTACGAAGGACGCAAGCTCGATCAAGGAAGGGAATGCGAGCCAACGTTGTCGTTCCAACAGTAAAAGGCCGCATGGTGACGCTGATCTTGGCGATGAATGATCAAGGAGTAGTGCACAGAAAGATTATAGATGACGGAACCTGCAACGCTCACAAGGTTTTGCACATTCATCGAGGAGCTTGTGGCCATTCTGCGCGAAAGTGAAGAGATGGCTGGTTCATGGCTTATCATGGACAATGCGAAAATTCATAAAACGGAAGAACTACGAAGAATATTAGCTGACACTTCGTACCAGCTAAAGTTCTTATCGCCTTATTCCTATATGCTGAACCCGGCCGAAAACGTATTTTCGAAGGTGAAAGCGTCTGCGAAGCGCTTGCTGAGCAACCCGACGACAGAGCAGACGCTGAAAACGGTCATTGTGGAAAGCATCGGGATGGTTACACAGCAGGACTGCTCAAGCTTCGTCCTCCATATGCTTGCGAACTTGGCGACTGCGGCAGCGGGACAGGCTTTCCATATGTAACCGCTTTCGTTTTGTCGTTTGTCCCATTTTTTTGTACATATTGTCGTCCTTGAAGATTTTGTTGATATGACTTTGTTGTGGAAACCCTTGTTATCATTGTTCTACGAAGACTTGCTAATGTTATACGCAATAAATGTACATATTATAAATGTTTACATGTTGAACATTATTATGTTGGTTTATTACACAATAAATATACTGTGTATCACACGTGTGTGGTGTATCGATCCTTTTCGTTGGCTTGGGGGTACTCGTACTACTGCAGAAAATCCAAAAACTGCGGTAAATTGGGCATGAAAAACCCTTACTTTCTCTTGTCTCCCTTCCCCTTGAGAAATTTTCCTTATTTTTCGTTCCGGGTGATGGGGGAGACCATAAATTGGCAGGACGGGCTCTGATCTGCCGATCTGGGCCATTTTTGAAAAGTGGGCGGAGCTTCCGCGAAGTGGGCGGGGCTTCCTGTTGTGGGCGGGGCTACCTGCTACACTCTGAAAAAGTGATTATTTCGAAGAAAAAGTCAAATTCCACGAAAGGAAAGTGGGCGTGGTTAGAAAGTGGGCGGAGCTTAGTGTAGCAGTGTACAAATGCGTATCTACACGTACATCCGTTCTGTGAAAAATGTTTATGAAAAGAATGAGGTAGAAAAAAGTTACGAAAATCCAAGACCTGCCATTCCTTCATCAAAAAGTGGGCGGAGTCGGCTCGTACCAGTACCAACACTTTCAGCTGGAGTGTATACGAAAAAGCAAAAGTTTAAAAAAAGTCGGATGAATAGAGTTCATGAAATGAATTTTGGAAGACAATGACTGCGCTGAGAAGTGGGCGGGGTGTTGGGGGCGGGGCTTGCGGCAGTACCTAATAAGGCCTAGTTGTGAACGGACCAGTGCTAGGGGTGTGTCCGATTTGGATTTGAAAAGTGTCCGATTTGGTTTGAAAAGTGTCCGATTTGTTTGAAAAGTGTCCGATTTGATTTGAAAAGTGTCCGATTTGGTTTGAAAAGTGTCCGATTTGGTTTGAAAAGTGTCCGATTTGGTTTGAAAAGTGTCCGATTTGATTTGAAAAGTGTCCGATTTGGTTTGAAAAGTTCCGATTCAAAGTGAAAATGGTACATATTCACATAATATATCGGCGCGTACTGTTTTCGATTGTAGAATTTTCAAAAAAGCTTCGACAAACATGGCATTGCAATACCTGCGTAAAATTTGAAGCATTCGCAGTGTAATATCAATAGCCTCACAAAGTTGATCATTTCACTTTTACTCTTTTCCGGTCAACTTGCCGGCGAAAGCTGCCAGCCTGCAAATTTTAAATAACGGTCTTATAGAGAGCCTTTAACACTCTTCTTAACGCCTTCATTAAAAAGAAGATACAGACTGCAAGGGGCGGAAGATCCGCTCAGTGTCTCCACGTGGTGATAGGCAGAGCAAGTGCACAATGCCACGTCTTTCTCTTCGCAAAGCATCCCCTACTTATTATTTATTTGTTTATTAATTCGTTCATCATCCACGCTGAATAATGTGCACTAGAAATCAGCAATCAGCAGAGCAAACTAGCAGAATACTCATCAATTGAAGCCGATATGATGATGAGTTGCTCTTCTAGAAAGTAATGCCGCAATGACGACGACACAATTTTTAGTAGTTCCACTCATATGACCAGCGTGGGCTGTGCTCATAATGAGATAGCAACCCTATACACGTGCTGGTTGGTTAGCGCAACTGAAACTGCTGTTCAGATCTTTTTAATTTTTCAGGTTATCGGTATTCCAGTTGTCGAGAGAAAAACTGACTACATTATGTCAACGTTGTCTTCCTTGTTTGGAAAGCTAGACGATTATCACAGGTGAGCACTGATACGATTTTAGAAGAGCGTCATTGTGTAACTACGTATGGTCATACCTCGGTTCAAATCAATGGTGGAGAGAAACTTAAATGTCACTGAACGAAATTACAGGAGAGAGATCTTGTTTCTTGTTATGTTTGCTACAATGCAAATCTCATCCACTTTCGTGCGGAATAAAACCGCGGAAATTCAAGAGAAATTTGCAAGCGAAATCACAAGCGGTCTGCTCCAGGTATGTGATATTTTGTTGTGCCTCGAGTTTCCGCTTCAGTCGATTTTTTGTTAGTTTACACTGTTCACACTTACGAAAAATACCATGAGTGGGTATTGTGTTTTGCTGTTTTCTGACAGCGAAGGAGTGGAAAATTCCCTCCACTACGTACCATACTTATTGGTATTGAAGGCCCTTTAGAAAGGAAGATCTCACGTCGAGAAATTCTTTTTTGTCTGTTGATCTTACCGTTTTGAGTGCGCTTCATACCTCCTTAAGCTTGGTTTAAAACTTCATGAGGAAAACTAGGTAAGCCGGAAAGTAGGTTAGGAAGAAGGATTTTGCCGAAGAAGGGAGTGGAGATCGGCCGACAGTTGTGTCTAAAAAATTTCCACAACGCTGTAATATGCAGTATTACATCAGCTGGGAAAATTTCCGAGACTCGAAGGTTTTCCTTTCCCGGGGAGGTATATAAACGGTAGTTGTCACCAAGAGAGCATACAGTTTTCAGATACCCTCAAAAGCGCAAACTGGTACGTGACAAACTGAAGTTGGACTATTCCGATTTGGACACTTGAGCTGGAGGTTGTTCCAGGCTAAAGCCAGGTTGGCGCACAATCAGTTGTTGGAGGGATAAATTAATGTTGGAGGGCCAGAACCCGAGCCATTAAGCCACTTGGTTTTTTTGGGGGCTCTATGACACACTTCCACACAGCGTTCGTGATTATGAGGATTGATACACATAAAGGACACATTTCCACCGTTTTTTGGCGATCCGCTGTCGGCAGTGGGAGGTGTGGCAAAAGGATACTTGCTCGCTCAGTGGAAAGACCTGCTAGCAGACCGTTTTTGCACCCTAAGCTCTTGTCTAGTAGCTGAGGTACGAGCAAAGGACTAATGGATAAGTGTGGTAAGATATTGCGCGCTCATTTAGGCTCGAATTTTTTATGCAAAACCCGAAGTCTTGAAAGCCCAAAGTGCGATGGCCCAAGTGAAAACGTCTGGCAAGACGTAGTAGGTCCATTTTCCGCGATTTAGAGAGGTGGGTAATCATTACTCAGTGAAGCGATGAAGGAAGAAAACAATAATGTAAGGTTGATCAAAAAGTATTGTGAGGGTTCTTTGAAGGTCCCATAACTTTCGATTCTTGATTGATACCAAGTGATCTACCATGTGGTAGTGGTAGAACATTCTAGAACCTTCTCCGTAATGGGTATATATAGGCGCGCTTCCTCCTTTAGCTTAAATCACGATGTCAATTCCACGAGACCATGTTCGATACATCATCTTCTACGAGTGGCGCCGCGGCACCGGAGCGACGGCAACCGTTCGCAACATCAACAGCGTATGGGGGGGAAGGGTGGAATTCCATCGCCATTCCCATCGCTACGTTCCATCGCTGGTCCGCTCGCTACAAGGAGGAGACACGGACATCGAAGACAAGCCTCTGTCGGGACGCTCCCGACAGAGACTCGTCTTTGACTCCGTCATTCTCGACGCTGTCAAAGAGCAACCACATCTTGCGACGTGACTTGGATGTGCCCAATCAACAGTCGTCGGTCGTCTTCAGGCCCTCGGTTACAGAAAAGTGCTGACTCGATGGATACCTCATCTTGAGCGATAGCATGCGGTACACCCGGGTATCCATTTCTCAGTCTCTCCTTCTCCGCCCACATCGCAACTTTTCGGAAAACCTAGTTACTGGAGATGAAAGCTGGAACCTCGCGACGCTAACAAGTCCGCGCGTCTGCCTCCCGCGAACAGAGGAGAACAGCCGCCGACGCAAGCCAAATCCGACTCCACCCCAAGAAGCTCATTGCTGGGCGATTCTAGGATTCAAAAGGAATGCTGTACTATGAACTGCTCAAGCAAGGCCACACCGTCACCGCTCCCTATTACGCTGGTCAGCTGCAGAAACTTGCGGAAGCCGTTCGAGAAAAACGGCCTAGACGAACTTTTGTGCACCTCCTCCATGACAACGCTAGGCCTCACATAGGTAAAGAGACCCGTGCAAATTTGGAGGAGCTAGGCTGGGACACGTTCACATCCACCCCTCACCTGTTACTGCTTGTTGCCACTTGTTTCGGTCCCTCAAGGCTTTCCTAGCAAAGAAAACGATTCGTCAACTATGACCACCTTGAAAAGTGGTCGGTGACTTCTTTGACTCCCAATCTCCCCAGTTCTGGGAGAAGGGAATCGCTGACCTGCTCATAAGGTGGACAATGTTATGACCAACGGTAGCTACTATATTGTTAATTAGCTTGCATTGTTCATAACCTAACGTATCATAGCATTTGTTTCGTGATGCCTTTTTCGTAGAACCAAGCAAGAAATTCCAATCTATTCTATCTATTCCTCCTCAGGCGCTCTCATAGTAATCGAGTGCGAACCTTCCCTCGGTTTCACTTTCCTATTCAGAACTTCTTTATGTTGCTTATATTAACTGTAGTGTGTTTTTTTGTTGTTCTGATGCTACAAAGTAGCGCTGTATTCGTGGGCTGGACCTTACATTAGGTTGATCAAAAAGTTTTGATAGTGTTGAGATTTTTTCTGTTTTATTTTACAACTCAGCAAACAATGCAAGCTAATCAACAATATAATAACCATCGTTAGTCATAACATTGTCCCACCTAACGGGCAGGTCAGCGATTCCCTTCTCCCAGAACTGGGGAGATTGGGAGTCAAAGAAGTCACCGACCACTTGTTTCAAGGTGGTCATAGTTGGTGAATCATTTTTCTGCTAAAGCATTGAGGGGCCGGAACAAGTGGTAATCTGAGGGGGCAATATCAGGTGAATAGGGTGGATGTGGAACCGTGTCCCAGCCTAGCTCCTCCAATTTTGCACGGGTCTCTTTACCTATGTGAGGCCTAGCGTTGTCATGGAGGAGGTGCACAAAAGTTCGTCTAGGCCGTTTTTCTCGAACGGCTTCCGCAAGTTTCTGCAGCTGACCAGCGTAATAGGGAGCGGTGACGGTGTGGCCTTGCTTGAGCAGTTCGTAGTACAGCATTCCTTTTGAATTCTAGAAGCAGCAAATGAGCTTCTTGGAGGCGGATTTGGCTTGCGTCGGCGGCGGTTCTCCTCTGTTCGCGGGAGGCAGACGCGCGGACTTGTTAGCGTCGCGAGGTTCCAGCTTTCATCTCCAGTAACTAGGTCCTCCAGAAACTCCTTGCGATGTGGGCGGAGAAGGAGAGACTGACAAATGGATACCCGGGTGTACCGCATGCGGTCAAGACATGAGGTATCCATCGAGTCAGCACTTTTCTGTAACCGAGGGCCTGAAGGCGACCGACGACTGTTGATTGGGCACATCCAAGTCTCGTCGTAAGACTGCTATTCCTCTTTGACGGCGTCGAGAATGACGGAGTCGTAGACGGCGAGGGGCGTCCCGACCGAGGCTTGTCTTCGAAGTCCGTGTCTCCTTCCTTGAGCGAGCGAACCAGCGATGGACCGTAGCGATGGAAGTGGCGATGGGATTCCCCTTCCCCCTCCCCACCACCATACGCTGTTGATGTTGCGAACGGTTGCCGTCGCTCCGGTGCCGCGGCGCCACTCGTAGAAGATGATGTATCGAACATGGTCTCGTGGAATTGACATCGTGATTTAAGCTAAAGGAGGAAGCGCGCCTATATATACCCATTACGGAGAAGGTTCTAGAATGTTCTACCACTACCACATGGTAGATCATTGGTATCGATCAAGAATCGAAAGTTCTGGAACTTTCAAAAACCCTATCAAAACTTTTCGATCAATCTAATACTTCGCTGATTAGCTTGCATTGTTTGCTGAGCTGTAAAATAAAACAGAAAAAATCTTAACCCTATCAAAATTTTTTGATCAACCTAATATTAGCCAGAGACTACAATCGGATAAGGTATATTAAGTCAAGATTTCAGCAAATATTTTCGAGTCAAACTTTCAGTTGGACTTCTATTCCTGGCCTCACTTTCTGCGATTCCCCTCCCCCTTTCCTTGAGAGAAACTTCAGAACCCTATTATCAGTGCTGCTTTAGTGTTATTCCATACGCGAGCAATTACAATGGTGCGGACTAACTCACCTCACCTACGTATGACCTAGTACACCGGCCAACTGATATAAAGCGCACATCAATAACCTACACATCAATAACCACTACCGCCATAGCCACAGCCACATTGTGATGGCTACAGTCTTCTGTTCATATCCAACTCTCTTATTGAGAGGATAGTGACGAATTAAATGACCCTAGTTGAATTTAAGATTCGCGCTTGGATGCTATTAGGTTGGAGCATAAGTTCTTGGCCACGATTTTTTCGTAAATATCTCAAAAGCGAACCAAGCCTGAAGATTAGAGGTATGCACCATCACCATCCACTACTCGACGCCAGCGCTCAGGCAGCTTGTCGATTCCTTCCTTCCAGAACGACGGGGCTGGGACTTGAAGAAGTCGTCGAGTGCCTTTCTGACCTGATCCTTTGTTTCGAACTTTTTTCCGTCCAGAGAGCGCTGCAGGTGGCTGAACAGCCAGTAGTCAGAAGGAGCGATGTCAGGGCTGTAGGGGAGGGGGCGCTTGGGCGACCATTCAGCCATCCGTACTGTCTCCAGCTCTGGCCGCTGGTCGCCTTGCGGTGTGAGTCAGGCTTGTCATGTGGAGAGCCACGCATATTTCGCATTCGATCCGCGCACGATAAGGCGCAGACCTGACTTTCAATTTGGCGCGGCTGGGTACATTATATGTGAAGCGAAAATCGTCTGCCTTCTCCAGACAGCTCCCAGCTACTACCCATAGCCTCTTCTCTGGACCGCCAACAGAACAGGAGAACCTTCTGGGCTGACCCGATCGGCCTTTGGGGTGGCTTCTGGCTGTTCTCCTTTGTCGACCCACTGCCGCTTCCTCACAGGGTTATCGTAGAGGACCCACTTCTCATCTCCAGTGATCATCGAGTTGAGAAAGTGGAAACTTCTTTTGTGAATCGTGAAGGCCGTGGCGCAGGTACATTTTGTCACAGTGGAAATTGTGCGACATTGTGGCCTGCAAATGCAAGGTGGGTGAGTGATATCTGCGTGTGATTACAAGAGTATTAGTGCCACGGCACCACGTGATGACAATACCAGGTTGGACATCCATGCGAACGAAATACGGAAGGATCAAACACGTGATTAAGAACTTATGCACCAACCTAATACTTGATGATGCAACTATGCTCGAAGCTAAGTAAGCTGCTGCGAATTTACTCTCTGATGCTCGAAGTCTACAGTAAAGCTGCTTCGAATTTACTCTATCGAGTTCGCAGGAACGAAAAAACAGTGTATATGAGTGGGGAATGCGAGCATCCATCACTACAGCAGTAGCAGTTTTTTCCTTTCCGATAGGTCGAAGGTTTCTCTTTCAGCACGAGCGTTCGCTGCAGTAATAGTTCAAACATCCTAAACAATACGGCGATTCCTCGTTGAACGAAGTAACTTCATCTCCCTCAATCTCAGGTGATTGCGGTGCCTCCAGTTTGGTACAAGATAAATATAAGCAAAATACCGGCCACTTTCCATGACTCAGCTGAGAGAATGTACTGGAGAACGAAACAAAATATAGGTATGACGATTATTCGAGAAGTTTGATTAGATCTGTTCAAAAAAACCGATGAATTTGCTCCGCAGCTTAACGCTCGATAAGGGATGGAGACATTGTACTCTGATGAAAAAATCTTGCAATGGGAAAATTTGTGAGGGACTTTACGCTGTGCGCTGACGGATGATCAAAGTTTTCAAAGGGGCCAATCAATGCTTGAAATTAGAGGGTGCTCCTGGCAAAAGAGACATGTCTACTTGAATGCAAAAAATTTGGAACTTGACAAGCAAGATGAGCGGTGAACAAAATTTAGTACCAAAATTGACTGACTCGCGCTTTAGATTTTGAAAGGAGGCCAGCTTTTTAGTCTGAGGATTATTGTGTGAGCCAGTTACTGAACGTTCTGTAGCCTTAGACGCAGTTATCGCACTCAGTGGATTCGTTTTTAAGAGGGATGGAGTAAACTAACATCAGTATTTCTCCACCTTGTTTATCACTAAATCGATCACTAGGCGATCACCATTGGTAAAGCAGGGCAGGCGGAGACGTACCCATCTCCAGCACCGTTCCCGGCTTACTGCGATCTTCAAACTATAGTGTAAGCCCGCGCAATGTTGTGATCACCACGCGTCCCTATCATAAGCACTGTTCATTATTTGAGACAATGGAGAACAGAGGAGCAAAAGTATAAAAGAGTAGGCGCAAATGAAGGTGTGCATCGTTCTGAACAGTAAGAGTTAAAGGGATCCGGAGAATAGCAGAATATGCGTTAGAATTTTAGATCGATTCAAGCTCTCGCAGTCTTTCAATTGGCTTCCCAGGGTGTGGCTTTTTTCATTTAACCGACAACAAACTCATATGGAAATCAATTCAAACGGATTACAACTTCATCGCTGGCCTCACAACCAGTGAAGTTATAACTGTAATTGGAATCATTCATCATCCAATCAATTAATTTTCCAGCATATACCCTCTTCTCTGAGTTGCTTGCTGCTAACTATTGCTAACTGATCTCTCTTCTTCCACCCACCCGTTCTTTACAATTGCAGTTGCCAGAAATGTCCTTCAAGGACTGTTTCTTGAGTGACAATAGATTTCGATGACGGCGGGTATCTATGGGCAAAAAGAATGAAAATTTCGGAGCTCTTTATGTTCACGGTAGCGGACATTCGACCATATTCAAACAGAGACCCTCGCATACTTTCCCACACTCGCCCACCCATACAAGTAGGCGTCGGCTCCCGTGGACGCCGTAGCACTATATTGAGATTCACGTGTCATAGTAAAACATGGTGAGATGACATATGGTGTTTTCACCAATCCGTCAAGGCCTGTCACCTGCATGCGGGTGTCCGCGATTGGCAGCTCGCAGAAGCGACCAGATCCCAGTGGCACCACGTGGAGGAGCGGAATTCACCACAGATGCAATCCTTTACAGTTGGCTATTTGACATCCTGGTTACGAATATGTTACCGGTTTTTGACGCTGGCGCCATTTCGCATCGAACCTGGCGCCGGTGTTGCGCGATCCCCTTTTCACCGGAATCCATGAAAACGTGCCTAATAGGGTTGAAAGATAACTTGCTCTAAAAATGATACTCATTTTTAGACAACAACGAAAATTAGAGCTCTGCTGAGATTCAGCCTGGGAGGAGACGTGATTCTTTTGCCGCAGTCTGATGGTGAAAAACTCGCGCCCAATGGCGCCAAATGGCACTACCGCCAAAAACGAATATCATATTAAGGGCACTGAATAAACTCTGCGAGCCAAGTTTCAGCGAAAAACACTTTTTTGAGTTTCCGGGGTAGCAATGTGAAATAGTGCCGTGATTTTGTATATCGACATCACAAAAAGATTTTATGCTTTCGATTCTGCCACTTCGATTGTTATGCGTTTCTTCTAGGCCTGAAAAGTTTCTGATTCAGATTATGTATATATAATGAAGTACGCAACTTTACTGGGCGAATACTATATGCAATTGGAAGACGATGTTAATGCTGCTGATGGTTATGCGTGAGTATTATCTCCCTTCACATGCTTGATTTACCGACGGTTTGGCATCTCACCACGCCTACCTCAACTCCCCAACTAAACAGGGAGAACACGTGAGGACAAGCGTATTCAGTCGTTGGAGAAAGAGTTGCTTTTGCACTGAGGAGAACTTTTGCTCGAGTGTTGTTATTTTTCGTTTCACACGAGCTCCACATCCCCCTCTCACTCCCTAGCTACTGAGTCAGCAAACCATTATTTACACTATCTCCTTCCACAGCCTTCCCAAAATATGCCAGTTTTTCACCGAATTTCTTCTCCGTGAGATTTGGCTGGAGCTTCGTTCTTAGGTGTAGTTCAACCTTCTAAACATGAATAGCCCATGCGTAATAGGAAACTGTTTGGTGCCGGCGATTTCTGATAACTTATTGTAATTGTCTTCCACGTTCAGCATAGAATTGTGTAGGTTGTAATAACTGCTCCTCCACACCAATACTCGAATTTCAGGAGAGTGATATTCAACTATATAGAATTCAATTCCGATAAACAGTGGTTTGCCATGGAGTTCTCCTCAATGGGCTTCATAGCAAAACTGTTCAGGTACTTTTCCATGAGAGTTTATTCGTATTTCCTTATTCCGCATTTATTGCTGAAATGGTACTGCGCCGATAATCCATTGAGTAAGGCGAAGTGGTGTAGTGGCAGGTGGCACGCCTTCCACGCGCGTTCCGAAGATGAAATCTCGGCTCCATTTGACGTGGAGGGGTGATTGTAATGACAGGGCAGTGGGTGCCCAACAGCGCAAAAATATCAGTGTCCAGCCCTGGGCAGCGAAACTGCTTTGTAGAGGGAAAACTTTTCAAAAAGGCCGTAAACCTCTTTTGACTTCATGAACATATCTGCTTTTGTGGGCAGACATAACCTTGAAGTTGCGCAATGCCACTACCTCTGCGTGAGGACAGCTTAATGCCATGTGCATTCGGAGATCAAGCTAATGGATGCTAAAACTGCCTACTCCTTTTCCACAAAAGAAAACCGTTCTAGATGCATTCTTCGGTGTTCAATACGCTCATGTGAAAGTACTCAAAACGGGTTCTCGCGCATTTCGATACCTTACCCAAAAATCTCCAACGCATTTATCTCATAGTCCTAATCTTATTTTGTCCGACCACGCAGCATGCAGCGATAAGCGATAGCAATCGAGGCATTTCTGATAAACCAAAATGACCTGTCCTCAGCTCAGCTGTTCGGATAGAAAGTCTACTATCGGCAGCAAACGCGAGATCATTGGACACTTATCCGAACCTTGATATGCAAGGTTCGAGTAGCGGTGATAAATTTGCTTTCTGTAAATACGAAAAACCAGCACATAACCAGCTCATAACCATTAAAAACAGTTGTTTCATTTGATCACTCAAACTTTTATACAATGTACATCCTCTAAAAAAGTAGGCTGAGCACAGCGGCAGAACAAGCTGGCTCGTCTCGAAAACTTGCTTGCTTGGGAAATCGCACTCTGCTCAGCTTCAATGAAGCTCTTCTCCAAACTTCATCGCAAAGCAGTCATGCAAAAAAAAGGAAAAAAGAAAGCAGATCCTCTCGTCGCTCAAGCCAGAACTCAGACGCCTAGAATGTATAATGGTAGCTGAATGAATAGCGCATCTCAGATAGGTTAGCGCCCATCCTCGTTCATTTATGGACGTGTTCTTCAGCCCTTTGAGACATGGCGACTCATAATGAAGTTGGTGTTCTCTCTCTATCACATCATTCGTTTAATGCCCGTTCACTAGAAGTTACAAGAAAACCCGCAATCGGGAAAATTGCGCTAAGTTTTGCACGCTAATTCGTTGTGTCGAAACAAAACTTCAATGCTTCCACTTTCACATCTGTTCGTTCAGGTGTGGCGACCTGAGGTACATGATTCACGCAGTCG
The DNA here is from genome assembly GCA_036418165.1 of Cooperia oncophora. NCBI lineage: Eukaryota > Metazoa > Nematoda > Chromadorea > Rhabditida > Trichostrongylidae > Cooperia > Cooperia oncophora. The sequence goes on along the minus strand of MU913769.1, from coordinate 8,585 downwards.
CTCTCTACTATCAATACAAGCCAGTAGACTGGATACTCATGGATATCATACGTAGTCGCTATTGCAACCCGGATAAAACTAAGCAAGACTGCGACAAGGTGAGAAATAAGCTCTAGTTCACACATGCTCCACGGCATCATCTAAATACACAGGCTTTTTCTTCAGGTGATTCGATGTTTCGTAATCAACTCAGGAACATCACAGTTTCAGCATGTCGGCAAGGTTTCTTCACTAGCGGGAAAAATACAAGGAATTCGTGACCATACCTTTGGTACAGGGAGATCTGAGGCTAGTTCATGGTTTTACGAAATATATAAAGATTTCTTGTGCTCTCCCTGAATTTAGTCAAATCTTTCCATTTGTATTAAAGTCATTTCCATTTCATATACTGCTAGCCAAATCGCCTTTGAAAGAACCCATGTGAAAGTTTGGTGCAGTTAAGAATTTCTTACCTACTCTCGTGATAGGTGTAAGATTACATTATAAGACAAACTGTAAACTCCCCTCCCCGGATCCTGGTCCTAACCGTGTGAGGGAGAACAAGTCCACTGGTACAGTAGTCACTTTCGCCTTTCAAAAAGGCACGGAAACGGTGCTGGAGGGTAGCGGTGCGCGGATGCCGTCCCCATATTCCACCCGGCTCTCGCACTGCCAACCACGGCCAAACGCCCTCCTTGTCTGCTCTCTCTCTCTCATTTCAGACTGTTCTTCGCTGTTGAGTGCGCTGTCGCTGTGGATTGGCATGGGCGCAGATGCTGCTCTTAGAGGGTAGTGCAGACGGAATATGGAGCCCCCAGGCGCAGTTTCGAGCAAAATTTTACGCCGCTGCAACTGCGGACCCATTCGCCTCCCAAATGGCAGGCCCCATCCCCGGAGGTGGTTAATCTACACTGATTATGTCGGGCACCGTTTGCGCTAAGCTCATGAAAAGAAAAAAGGCGTCTATACACACTGATGCGACTTCTTTGGCATAACACCATTTTCATTTTGAGTTGCCGCACAGCATAGAGTGCTCATATCATTGCACATAGGACATTTCTCGGTACAGTACAGTAGTCTCTGATGTTCTAGATAGTCCGCGATCAGGCAGGCAAATGATCAGATTGATCAATGGAGTGCTGGTAGGACATTGAATTGATCTAAGTCTATCGCGGATAGAAGATCTCGCGTAACAACTGTGAGGTGTTGCTGTTTATACCGTCGAATCTGGGAATGAGCAGAATAATCTTGAAATTGTCTCATTGAAGCATCTAACTTTTAAGCGACATACTGCCGTCACAAATGGGGTGAAGTGAGCACGGCGCAGTATTACATTTGTACGACTGAGAGACCGCACTCTCCAAATCAAGCAAGCCTTCCCTCCAAGCTCTCCATTTTCACGCGGATGATAACCTGAGAAGCCTTTCCGTAGCTCAAAGTCGCACTCATACTGACTAATGGAAGCTAGGTTTATGGCGCATTCCACAAACCACAATTGCTCTTTCTTTCAACCGTGTTCAACCACTTGGTGCTACGTAGGCACTTAAAGTAATAGAAGTATCATTTCAACGAGCATCAAACCGTTCGTGTGTATCCTATATGTCAACAGGGATTTACGAAATCGCTCCCCTCTACGAAAGGCAAAAGCGGCAATGCTTGTTCCTAGGGTTGTAGGTGACACTGCAGCAATTGCAGGGCTTCAGGTCAAATCCTCCAGCTGTTGTCAACACTTCAATGCCCACAAACAGGAAATATGAAGCGCAACTCGGCTACACCAAGATCGTAGGCATATGGTTTACGAACGCTACCGAAGGAAGCTACATGTCGATCAAATTCACGACGTCTCTCAAAGTAACAGGTTTGTGAGAGCTTTTATGTGTGTAAGGTTGAATATGAACGACGGGGCTGACAATGTTCTTAATAATTGCTATGTGCGTTAAGATTGCATACAGAACACAATCGCTCAGTTTCCATCGGTGTTTTCCATGCAGGTGACAGGACACTTGTCAGGGGGTCCCACGAGTACTGTAGAAATCCCAGCCCTCATCCGTTCTTCTCTGTAGGTTTGGCTCAAAAATATGTCTGTAACTAAATCGGGCAGGACTTGACTTGGTTGCTGCATGCAGCTCTGCGCAGGAGCCACCTGCTTCATGCATTTGCTACTCCGCGAGCGTCCTACTCCTTGAGATGGTTGTGGTATCACTGATAAAGTGATTCATAGCTCCTCATCGCATACTTTTGAACAACCATTGTTTCCAAACGTAGCCAGTTTAATCGGCATTACAAGGAAGTTCAGTCGGCATTTCTGATAAGGGAGTGAATGTAGGAACGGTGCTTCAATCTTTAAGACCGGGCTACTCCAAAGAAATCGGTCGTATCAAGATGATAGCCTATCGTCCCTTTTGCTACGACTTCCCTTCTCTTATCAACAGTATCCTTGCAGCGCTTGCCCCTCATTTCATTCGGACCAGCGCCAGATATTGCTCCAATGCACGCTATGAGTTTGCCGACTCTTTCTTCTTGATCTGTTTTTTCCCTGAGACCATATTTCCACTTATTACTACTTGTTATCACATCTTGTCACTCACAATTGATATCCGTTCCACCACTCATATCATCACGTTGCAGTTACCCCCTACACTCGCTGCGATGT
>MU913768.1:0-23753 GCA_036418165.1 Cooperia oncophora | reverse complement strand
GACGGCCACATAGTCTCTACAATACACATCGATTCCGCGTCTCTGACGGCCACATAGTCTCTACAATACACATCGATTCCGCGTCTCTGACGGCCACATAGTCTCTACAATACACGTCGATTCCGCGTCTCTCACGGCCACATAGTCTCTACTCCCTGCCGCTGCAAGCGCTAGCAAAACGCTGGTGCCGCTGGAGAAACGCTCGAGAAACGCTGGTGAAGCTAGATCGATAGCTATGCTTCCCGTGCCCTCGCTACGCCAGCGTGCGCTAGCGTGCGCGCTAGCGTACGCCAGCGTGCCGCTGGTGACGCTGGTGAAGCTAGATCGATATGCATCCTCTCTTCGGCACTGCCGCTGGCGTACGCTGGAAGCGCTACGCTACGCTGCCGCAAAGTATAAACGCAGCCTTAGGAGTCGTATTGTATTTGCACGCCGTTTTGGGCCCTCTCCCTAGTTGGCAGCGCAGCAGAAGTCTTACGAAAATACCATTCTCCATAGTTAAGTTTTCTACTTGTTTGATGAAAATTCCCCACCCCCCCCTACCCTCACCCCGCACCGCACTTCTCTTGAGAGATGAGCGGGAGGAATTTCAGGATTACGGAAACATTGGTAAAAGAATGGGGGAGCTTACGAAGATGGTAGGTAGCATGGGGCCATGCCTACCACAAGGGGGAAATTTCCATAAAAAAGTGGCCCCAATTTGAGTGAGTGAGAGGTATAGGGTGAATGGCACTAAACGTCCTGATTATAAATACCCCTAACTCGTTTTTCAAAACATCCAACTCACCCCTTGCTATCTCCCGTATTTTTTCCCCGAGCAGTTCTATTCAATCTTCAGCACTTCCTAGTTGCTTCGAACTGCAAAATCTGATATTTCTGAAGTAATGGTTGTCTTTGAGAATCTCATTCACGTTTAGTAGGGTCAGTTCGGCCAAGCGAGCCGATGAACCCCTTGAAAGGCTGGCTTATCTATATGTCCATTCTCTCGACAAGTCATATGCTTTGTGGGTTTTCTATGCATATCCCTGGTTCTCCGAACCATTCTCTTTCCCTAATCGTGCTCTCCATTAAACCGCTTCCTGCATCCTTTTTTCATCTTCCGATTTCCCGGAAGAGGTTCCACCTCGGCGAGTTTCTTCGTGGTCGTTGCCATTGTATTCGGCCATTTACGAGACATTGATTGTTGCCGAACTCGATTCTCCCCCGGATATCCCTCACATTCATCCCATACATGACTCCTTCATAGGTATTTCAGTAGATGGTCTGAATTTCCACTTGGGACCGAATTCCGAATTTTGCATCAGAAGCTCCGATAAGTTGCACTCTCCGTTGCGCATAAGTTGCACTCTCCACTCGTGTAATGGATAGCGCACTCGCCTGGTAAGCAAGAGGCGCGTGTTCGAGTACCGCTTGGGGTCTGACTTTTGCAAATAACTCTTCTTCTGATAGGTTGCACCTTTCGCAAGTCTACCTCTAGGGTAACAGGCAAGTTTGTCTCTAGACAAGGCGTTTAGACCAGCGCATAGTGGTTGTGTAAAACGGCAGTGTCGCCCGCCCTTCACCCCCCCCCACCTGTCCAAATATCGCGTAATTTCCTGGAAGCAGGAAAAGCCAACAATCAAAAAGGCGCCATCGGCTTAGGGGGGGGGGAGGGGATGGACATTTTCCTAGTCTGCTAGTTTCTTTTTCTCAACTTATACCTTTCACCTTGGTGAGACCTGTAGACTCTTTCCAAGTGTGATGGATGTTCTTGCTACTGCGTAGCTTTACAAGAGTTTACTGGACTCCTCAGGAGGCAACGGCAATGATTGATGGAAACAGAGAAAAAATCTCTCCTCCAAGCCGAATTGCGCCCTAACATTCTCCCAACGGCAACTACGACCCTGTCTTCACATGAGCCCAAATACGATCCCCTCTATTGAGAGTCGCCGATGATATACGCTCTGTGTGCTGCTTGCTACTCTCTAGAATGGCCTTACATACAGGGGATCATGTGTGCGACGAAAAATGATGACCAGGGGGGGGGTGCACTTGGTCGTCTATGGAAGCGGAAACCGTTCTGATTAGAAAGCTAGGGTTTCAGAGAACATTGGCAACTTTTCCTTTAGTCGAGCCTTTCGGCCGAGTTCGACCTCCCCTACTACGGGAGGTCGAACTCGGCCGAAAGGCTCGACTAAAGGAAACGGGAGGCACCTAGAAAAGGAACTGAATCTATAGTTTGATTTAGGTCCATTAGATCCAGCTCAAAGGTCAGGTCTCCCTTCTTATCCCATTCCCATGCTTGAGCCCCCCTTCCCCATCTCGAGGAAAAATTTTTTCAAATTTTTGAAATGAATGAGAGTCAGCTAGGGCTCCAGGAACATTCCTATTTTTGGGAACTCTAGCACTTGAGTTATTACTTTCGCGTATGGACAAGGCTGGGCGCAGTTCGGCGACGGGCGGTGGGGGGGGGGGCATTTTGTACCCTTGGTACTTCCCTCAACCCATTGAGAAAGCTTTTCCACGAGCTTGCAAGAGTTGACAGGTTTTGCCATGTTCGACGAACTTGCTTCAGCTTCACAGAAGTTCACAGGTTTCACCAGAGTGAGACTTGTAACGCGGAACTAGTAGACCAGCTCGCGGAACTAGTAGACCAGCTAAGCAAATCTCTCTCCCCCCCCCCCTCCCTGTCGTCGAACTGCGTTTAAGGCAGGTTTAAGCTTGTGGCTGCGATGTCGTGATCTACGTGAAGTTGGTAATCATTTTACGGCATTTTTAAGTTATCATCGACGGATTCCATGGTTGATGTTCCAGCCGTCTCAATTATCACCGGCCCTAGATTTGGCTTATTATCCCGTAGCCTGAGGCTAGCACGCCTCACAAATGCTATATATTCTCAGCCTCAGAATGTGCCACACACATCGCCATTATCGTTGTGGGATTCTGAAGCCGTTGTCATGTCCATTTCTAGGCGTACTCTAATTCGGAACTTATCGTTAGCATTGAGTGAATTTGCATAAATTCGCCCCATCTCAAAATGCCCGTGCAGCGGCGAGACACGAGAGGAACCACTTCCCCTTTGTCTGATCCTTCAAGACCACTATTACTACCAGTTACATGGGCTAGAAGGTAGCTAGCTTCTCATTCACTTTTAAATAAACATTCCACAAAAATTTCGAGTTACTTTATTGAAATTTCTACGACAGCTCTTTGAATCGTATCTGCATGTTTCCCATTACAGTAATCATTCCTGCAATAGGCGGACTTTCTGAACTTTGCAGACTCCCAGACTACTTTTTCATATGAGTAGGTTTATGATTGCTCTTGCCAAGGAACCCAACTCGGTTAGTAGACCCCTGAAGAAATATGGTGACCAATGGGTTACCTCTCCCTTGCCTACATTCCTGTAAGTGTGAGAGCCTTCCTAATCTTACTTTATGACCAAGTTTTCTCCAGCCTATATTAAAACATTCGACTTCCGGCTCAACTGCCGCTCAGGCCAACCAAGCTCTTCTACCCCTCGGCGGACGGTAAATTGGTACCAGATTCGTCTGGGAGGATAAAACACTGACTTGTACATCGGCTGGCCCCGCAAGTCATTGTATAGGCCACATCGCATTCAATAAGCCACTACGATTCTGAATGGAAGTAGAATGCGTGCCGCATCCCACAAGGGATTGATCAGGGCAAAAAATTTATACTTTTATATTAAAATTTTAATTTTAAATAAGGATGATAGAAAACTGATCAAATGAATATGTGTCAATTGTGAAGTATCACGGCTCAAAGAAAGTGTGCTATCTCGCTAATTCAAGAACCGCACGTCTTCAGGGCACTTCTAGGAATTTGGTTGACTTGGCTTGATGGCTCGATACGACCCCCCCCCCTTAGAGTTTCCTCCTCTGATACGATCGAGCTGTTGAGCGGGGGTGGGGAATGTAGCAAATGTAGAACGGAAAAACCGCGAGGATGAAGCGAGGCCCCTTTATCCATCCTGCCTATCACTTTCGTAGGGTTTCCCAACTCCTACCACTTTTTTTACTACTCCGGAATTTCCAGAAAATCTGCCTACGTTTTTCGCAAAAGCGTGCTGTGTGTGTGAAGGGGGATATGGCAAATGTGAAACTGGAGAAACCGCGAAAAGACAGCAGCCAGAAAAAATTCTTAACGCCGCAAATTCCTCTCAAGGCCAATACGAAGCCCTTCTCCCAACACCAGCAAATGCGATCACACTCCACCCCCCCCCTTCATAGCGTTCGTCAAACAAGAATCGACTTTCAGAAAAATATTTCTTAGACCAAATACGATTACTCCCTGTTGGGGAATTTCCAGCGATGATGAACCCTGTACGTCCTGTCGCTGAGGAAAAGGTAGGGGGGGGTGTATATACCGTGGCTGAAACAGGAAAACCCAATACAGTAAACAACCGCAGACATTTTTTACAAGGTATTTATGACCTCCCTCCCTCCGTCCCTCCAGCGACCAAATACGACCACCTCGCTGGGACCACCAACGTACGACGTGCCCTGGATCTACCACCACGTTCAGTCTTTTTCGCTGAAGACCCTTGTTTCTAATTTAGTGCCTCATTGAACTAAGACGTATGTAAGTTCGTCGCTAGCCTTATTATTGTGTTTTTTTGCAGCGAGTCCAAATGTAACTGATATCCTTTAGTAATTCTGATTGTGCTGTGCTTCCCACATCGCGAAAATTATCCGTGAATTTAGCTTGAACTGATAATTATATCCTGGTGGATGGGGGTTGATCGTTGTAGATGGTGTTCTTCAGTTCCACCTTTATTACCGTTTGCGCCATATCGGTACTCTTCAGTGATTAACAAGTCATTATATAGGCTCATGTAGTTGTGACCCCGGGGTAAAGCATCATAATGTGTGAAATGCAGGGCGCATCATTGGTTGAGGATTTTAGTCGAGTCTGTACGGCCATCCCCTTTTTTGGGGTTGGTACGACCCCCCCCCCTCCGGCCCTCTGTCCCTCCTCATCGAATCGAGCCGTCGAGCGGGGTAAATAGCACATGTGAAACAGGAAAAAGCGAGAATACGACCCCCCTTTCTACCAATTCTCAGATTTTCCCCAACTTCCTGCCACTTTTTCCAAAATTTCCCGAAAACTTCCCTACTTTTCCCCAAAATTTTGCTGTCGAGCGGGGGCATATAGTACGCATGAAACAGGAAAATCACCAAAAGTCAACCACCGCTCCTACAACGCCAAAACGTAAATACGACCCCCCCAACAATGACCAAGTACGACCCCTCCCCCCTTTACAACGTCCGTGAAGCGAGAAAAATCAACTATCAAAATAAATTTTTCCCAGCCCAAATACGACCCCTCTCCTGGCGGCCAAATACGACCCCCCTCCCCCTATTGTGGATTACTCCAACAACGTTGTGCCCTGGTGAAATGACGGTATTAGTGCGATCCCCAACTGTTTCTCATCCCGTAAGATCCCCCTCCCCCTTCTTCGCCGTACCTACCATTTTCCTGATTTTTCCCAACTTCCTAGCTTTTGTATGGGAAGATACAGCAAACATGAAACGGGAAAAGCTGAAAACCGTGAAGATGCAATACCGGGGAAATTTTCTAGAAGAATTTTTCTCAGAGGTCTGCAAACTCCTGATAAGATCCTCCCAGTGGTACTCTACACTGTATGACCGTTCTCCCTGCAGTTAATTGCGTTGGTGGAACTCTTCTTTCCTCCTTACTTTTTCTTCTCTATATGATGGTCAGTGAAAGGTGTAATTAGATCAGCTGAATTTAAGGCTGCTCGACGAGCGTCAGTCCGTCCAAACACTTCACCACGACCGTTAGAATCTTCGCCATCGTGTTCTACCACATCTGAAGAGGAACGTCGGTATAGCAGTCCAGCAAGGAGAAGGTACGCTCAGTGTTCAGTAAAAATTTAATATGAAAGTTTTTGGCGTGTTGTGAATATCGAAAAGATTTCTGGTCTATCAATCTCCGTCTTTGGTTTCATTCATACGAAATTTCTTTTGTCGGATATGTTCAAAATTCTTCTGATTTTACCACTTGTGTGGATTTTGAAAAAAAACCTTATTTTTTGCGACTGCACATTCAGATTTTAAATTCTGGCTGAACCGTTGGACATTGATTCAATATTTCAAATTCTACAGTGTTTCTACAGTCTTGTTTCCTGTGTACGCGCCAGAATACAACAGGTGGTGGAAAATTGGCTGGTACTGTGCCAAACCCATACCGCCTCAAATGCCCACCGTCCGCTGCAAGACGTTTTGCAAGAGGTGCCATAGCTAAAATGATGAAAGCTCCACTCCTCAAGGAGATTTCTTCTGCTGAACCTTTTCGCTCTTTCCCAAATTTTCTGAAAACTTCCAAATCCAAAAATTTCTCAGTTTTCCCCAAAGTGTTGCGGCGGAGTGAAATTTGGCGCAGAGCAACCCTTTTCTCGCCTGTTTAGGTTGCCTATTTTCCCCGTTTCGCATGTGCTATAGTTCCCTCCTTCTACGGTAAAATTCTTGGGAGAACTGGAGAATTTTTGGATTTGGAGAATTTCAGAGAATTCTGGGGGAAGCAGAAAAAAGGGAAAAATCAGTAAGGTGGTATATAGGAAGGAGAAGGAGATCCTGCAAAGGTGAGAATTCGAGGAGGCGGTGCCGTTTTGCAAAAAAAATTCCTCAGCGATAGGAGGTGCCCCGAATGCAGTACAAGGAAGGAAGCAGCGAGCATCTATATTTTTACTTACTGGAAAAATTGATAGAACGGGATGGGATCTTGTAGAAGTACAGTATCTGAAAGTTCATGGGGACAATAGGATTTCCCCCCCAAAGTGTGATTTAGCGCGGTTCTGACGCAACATGTTTCTGTTTATAGTACGGTCACTTCACAAAGTGAATAGCGAGAATATTGCATTAGTACCCATCAATATGTTCCCTTTCTAGCATTGTGCCCTTCTTTACACTAAATCCTACACCTCAGCGCCGAGTGAAATTTCTGGAGATTCCTGATTCTGCTTACTGATCCGATCTCTGCATCCTCTTCTCACTTTCTCCTCCCGCCCACCTCAGTATGTTCTCGATCTCCTCAATTCGTTTTGAATACTTCACGTGCCCATTTCCTCTGCTAGAAAACTTTCACTCATACAACCACCACAAACTCGTATACCCTTTTTTCGATTCAGAGCACGCCGTGAGCTTAGGATGCGTAGCGAAGCGTGAGAGCCAATCGCGTCTTTTTCCCCCATCTGTGCTTGTTTTAATGTATCCCTCCCTCTTGCCCTCCTTTGAACTGGTGAGGGATCACGCTCCCAGCGTTGCTCAGTCCCCTTTTCGATCATGTGCCACGAGTTCCACATCTAATAATTATTCTACTGACGTTTTGGTGCAATCGCCTATACCGTGTACCAGTTTGGCTGATGCGCAAAACCCCCTTTTTTCCCTGCCTGCGCCATGGTTCAGTCCATGGCTGTGACGCGAGTTATGAATTTGGTGACCCTCTCCTTTTGAGGCTCCTTGTCAGCGCTGTAGGCCCTTTTCGGCTGTTTCCACCTTCTGCCACTCAGTGATGTTCGCATCCAGTCCCTTTATCACCTCTTGGAACCAACGTTCCACCGTTGCAGTGACCTAGTTATAAGTTTGAGGACCCTCCCCTTCTGGGGCCCTTGTGAGCCTGTCAGCTGCTACTTTTGCTTTTAACCCACCTACAAATAGTTTTAGAGGATGTCCGTGTGTTGCAAAAGAAGCTAAGGCGACCACACAATACGTGAAATCGGGGCTGGCGCCGCGCGAACACTAGCCTTCTCCCCCGTTAGCCCTCGACATCCGCCGAAATACTTAGTACGCGTCCGCGATTCAGGTATAGGAAGTTGATATATTCTGGGGCGTCAGGAAGGTAGTAAGGACCACGACGAACATCCTTGTACGGGTTTCGCGACAAAAAATCATGAGGGAGGGGCGCTATAGCGCAATATAATACCAGTGGCGCCCCCTTTTTTTCGCAGGTGACTCCGCCTCCAGACTCCGCCCTCAAGGCCCACCTTTCAGTGAAAAAGGAAGCCGCAGGAAGAATAGGCATGAATTCTTACGGGGAATCAGGTGTGCGGATGAGGGCGTAATCTTGAAGATGCAATTAATCAAGCACGTACAAACTGGGATCGGAATGGGGGTTCTATTTAGGGCAGTCAGCATCCTTTTTCTGCTTTTTTTCTCCACTGTCGAATTACTCACAACCTAGTCCAATTATGTCAAACTCTTGATCCACTATCTGTGATAGCGAATCATTACGGGCTTTGCCTTTAACAAAGTGGGCGACCCCAGATTGACGCGGTGCACGATGATGGTACCAAGTTCCCCATGGCGCTGGAAAATGGTAGCGTTATTGCGACCCTCCTCAATGCCGAAAAGGGCCTCGATACGACTCTTAACATCCGGATAAGCCATATGCGCACTTTTCTGGCGCCGCACCAAGTCCACCCTCTGACAAACCCCACCCTCTGCAACCAACAAAACTGTGATTTGGATCCTTGAAAGGTCATCGCTTTCTTCTTACAATATGCGATCAATCATGAAAAATATCATTATTTTCATGAGAGTTCTGGGGACGATGCTCCGAATTCCATTGCGATTATTAAAGGGCCAAGCGCGCTCGAATAATCGTGTTGCTGCTAAAAGAGGGTGAATAGCACAACTCATAATAGCAGCCCCACCATCTTATCCAATTCGTGCGGGACCCACTTATGAAGCTCTGTTGTGCTTCTAAATCGTCACACCAATGGGAATGATTGCTTACTGCTTGCCTCATGGTGCGGAGCTGCCTACTAAATCTTTCCGACGCCTTTTTTATTCATTACCAACTGAAATCGTTTCTATCAGTATGGGAACTAGTAATCAAGTTCACTAAAAGTTATAGTTTCCAATGAAATCCATGGGATTTCTTTTAAAACTTGCGTGAATGTTCAAAAAGATAACAGCCATCATCAGAACCTGGTGGTCCCTTTTATTCCCCAACTCTTTTCGAAAATCCCAAAATCACGTTTAACTGCGATAATGACGAATCACCCGCAAACTTATTACTACTGTCGCTTATTATTATGATTGCTTTATTTCTATTATTAGTCATTGTTAGTTATGAATAAGTCCGAAATAAGACCAAACTGAATGTGCATTTTTTAGCGGTTATTAATTAGCTGTAGGATGCTTCCCTGAAACACTTTAGTTCTTGGTAAATGTACTAATATGTTATTGCCACCTTTACTAGTTTTATAAATTAGCATTCCAACATTTATTTTCTCGTCAAGCTCAATGACTTATTATTATGAGAAACTTCTTGTTTTTCAAAACTTTTTCGAAAGGATGGGATATTATCCTTACATATTGAGTGTTTTTTGAACAGCTAATTGATTTGGTTTTTGTTTCTTTTCGACGTACAAGTCGTTTTCCTCACTTACTATTTAAGGGAAGCCCTTTTAATCAATAACTAAAGAAAGATCCAAACGGCTACAGTGGGACGAATCTGAGTTTGTCATAAGGAATGTGCCTATATTAGATAGGTTCAAAGATAGTATCTCCATACAGCAATGCATTAATCCGCGGAGCATTTTGGTTCAATCCGTGCGACCAACGCTCCCTAAGAGATGATTGAATACGACTCCTCCTCCCTAGCTCCCTCCTTTGATACGATCGTACCACCGAGCTGTCGATAAGCTCATCACTTAAGGAATTCGGTCGGGTCCATACGACCTGCTCCCCCAGAAAGGTGGCTTGGTACGAACCCCTCCTCCCCCCCTAGTTCCGTTCCCTGACACGATAGAGTGTCGAGTGGGGGACGGGGAATGCGTAATTAAGGAATAAGACAGCGGGAACGAAACCCGCGTGAAAGTACGACTCCCTCCCCCATACTACCTACCACTTTCTCGGATTTTCCCGACTTACTACCACTTTTTCGAGTATTTCAGAGTTTCTCGAGGATTCTCCTATTTTTCTCCAAAAATTTTGACTGTCGAGATGGGGGGGGGGGAGATCTATAACAAATATGTAACAAGAAAAACCGCGAAAAGTCAGACAACCGAGAAAAATTTTCCCCAACGCCGCGAATTCTCTCAGAAGGCAAATACAACCCCCTCCTCACAGCGTCCCGTGGGAAAACAAGAAATAAAACATGAACTATTCAAAAAGAAAGTTTCCCCAGCAAAAACTCATCCGATCCCTCCTGTTCAGAATCCCTAACGATGATATGCCCCTGGTATAGCCTCCGTTTTTGAACCTATGCAACAGGACTTTGCCACATCTGGCTTTTAGTAAGATCCGTAGACTCAGAGAATATTTTGGGACAACGCGACATACAGTCCTCATCATTGCGGACCCGGTGGGCGTGTCCGGCAAGAGTGTGCACATTCCATGAACGGCTTTCAATTAATCTCGGCATATATGTAGTATATAGTACAGTAGCTTGATCGTTTAGCCTTCCGAGATTGGTAACGACGTTTATTAGACTAACGTTTCGGCGAAAATCGCCTTCTTCGGAGTCCTGTAAAGTCGGAAGCACATTATCGAGACACTTCACCCAAAAACCAAAATCACTTACAAAGGAAATCAAGGGTAGGAAATCTAGGAACGAAATCGTACCAGACCTAAAACCAACCTCTTACTGATGTAGAACTCTACCGGGCACTCTGAGCCTAGAGATTGAGCGGCGCTTTTATATGAGTTTTCAGCTCAGAGTTTCACGGGTCAAAGGGCTTAAGGGACCATATGCCATTGTGGACAATGTGTAAAGGCCTAAAGGAAAGAATTTTGAAAACTGGGCAGGAATCAGGCCCAAATGGCAAGTTGGCCTGTTCTGCCCAGTTTCAAAATTCTTTCCTTTAGGCCTTTACACATTGTCCACAATGGCATATGGTCCCTTAAGCCCTTTGACCCGTGAAACTCTGAGCTGAAAACTCATATAAAAGCGCCGCTCAATCTCTAGGCTCAGAGTGCCCGGTAGAGTTCTACATCAGTAAGAGGTTGGTTTTAGGTCTGTTACGATTTCGTTCCTAGATTTCCTACCCTTGATTTCCTTTGTAAGTGATTTTGGTTTTTGGGTGAAGTGTCTCGATAATGTGCTTCCGACTTTACAAGACTCCGAAGAAGGCGATTTTCGCCGAAACGTTAGTCTATATAAAACGTCGTTAGCCAATCTCGAAGGCTAAAACGATCAGCTAGTCGTCACGAACTGTTGAAGCCGTGTTCCAGCCTTTTTGATGCAACGCGTATTGCGATAAAAAAGTGGTTAGAAACGAAGTAAACGAAGGTTATACAGTAAATGCATCTTCGCCCGGATTCCAAAAATCTGGCGTGGGCATGACGTCTTTGGCACAAGATAATCCGCGACTGGCCCAAACGCAGCGCACTGCCACGCCCATCGTCCGCAATGATCGAGACTTGTATCATCGGCGGCAATCATGCGTTTTCTCTCCCTCAGGGCGTCTCCAATATAATTTTTGGCATTTTTGATAATTATCCAAGTTGCATTATGTTTGTATACGGAGACGCAATAAATTCTTAATATGAAAAATTGAAAATGAGGTTGAATTTATACCTTGACAGTAAAAAGAAGGGGAAATGATAGGAAATATTTGCAGCACTGCGGTCTACAATATGTTAGCCCATGGCGGATCCCGTTGCCGGTGTATTTCCGCACTATTTTATCCCCCTTTTTTTGGTATGCCGAAGAAAATCCTTCAAAAAAGTTGCATTACTGCTCTTCTTACAATAGTCAGTCGCTGCAAAAGCGTGCCATTGAAAACTGCGGGAACTTATTCCTCAGCGTACTATATTGCGAATGTAAGGGCCACTTCTGATGGGCTCCGCTCGACTTGGGGCCGGAACAAAGTCCCGGACTGGCTTCTTCGGAATTAACAGTAAGCTCTCACATTCTCGCGAATTAAAAACATTTGTAGTATTTGGGAGGAATTTGACCTACTGGAGGGATGCATCTCCAGGAAGGCGGGATTCCAGAGATTTTCTACCCTCTACCTCTTCTCCATCTTTTCGAAGTGCATTTGTATTGGCATCTTCTACAGTAGTACTACCCTGACCATACTGCGAAAGACAAATTCAACATTGTGAAATAGCTATATTGGTCGTCTATCCCGATAGCTAATCCTAATCCTTCGGGGGAAACACATAAATAAAAAACGATGCACGCAGGAAGTTGAGGCGTAGCTTTAACCCGTATCGCAAGCACAAGCTCACCACGTTCCTGCCTGGCTGCTAACTATTGGTTTTCCACCAAATGCCCTTATCAAGCCTTATTGTCGTCATTATTTGATAGATTAGTAAATTGTGAACTAGTAATTGATGAATATGTGTATCAAACACTTTTTCTTTGGTCCACCTGTTTGGCCTATTTGCTTCTCAATGGTTAGATTGTTAAAGGCATGTTGGGATGCGCCTTGCATTTGGGGTTTTTTAGAGTTATGGTGGCATTTAAGGACATGTTTTAGCCATACATTCACTCTCGTGGGTCGTGGTTGAGTAGGTAGTGTGCAAAAAAAACTTTAAGCAGGCCAAAAAGTGACCTTTTTCGATAGTTTACGTATTAATTGCATCTTCAAACTAGCGAGTTAGCAGTTAATCCTCAGGCATTTTCAGGAACATTTTGGCGTAATAACTGACAGAAAGTTCCTACCCAAATTCCAGTGAAACTCTTAGAAAAGCCATTTTTGCCCTATTCCAAAGTTTTTCGTGGGTGTGTGCGGCTTCTGTCAAAGCAGTACTAAAAGGGCCAAAAAAGATTTATTACTAGAATGATACGATGTTATTTCGTGATATTTTGAAGATTTTTCTTTTGCATGTCAGTTTTCCTAATTTATTTGAAACCGCTGAATCCCATGAGGAATTTGATCCCCACTGCCGTGTTGCTCTCGCCTTCTCCTCTAGGTTTCTCTGATAGTTTCGGGAGACTACATACATTGAAGTAGATGATGAACAAGTGTGCTCTATTATGCTGGAAATGCTTGTTTATCAGTTCTGTAGAGTGCGCCATGCATTCCACCATAAATGTGAGTCGACATGTTTGAAAGGTTCAGTACAATCACTTGGTGAAGTGTGGTTATACTAGCTCCAGTGTGTTCTCACCTCTAAACAGCCCTATTTCAAACTGTTCGACCGAGTTCAACAGGGAACGGTGTGGTCGATTATCGTGGGATCAGAGCATGACGTACGTTGGACATCCCCAGCGGGATAGTCAGTTTGGGAGAAATTTTTCCGAGTTATTCATTCCCCTAGTTGGCGGCCTTGCAAAACGAATAAATGCTATTTGTGATAGTTAAAGGCACAGTTCGCGACCGCAAATTGCGGGAAACGGAACTCAAATAGGCACAAAAAAGTGCTAAGTATCTGATTAGCGGAGAAAAGCAGCAGAAAAAGCAGTCCGAAATGTTATAGAGAAAGATAGTGGCTACTAGCTAGTAGCTAGCAGCCGGTGAGGGTCGGCATGGGCCTAAGGGGTGTCCATAATTAGTCAGCTTCTAGCGGAGTTCTTGCCGTTTTTCACATTTTGAAAGTAGCGCAGCCTCAAAAATCGCCTTCCGGATCGTCCGACACATTTGAGAGGTCATAGCCTTATTTTATCGGGAAGCGGGGTGTCCCGCGGCGCTCAAAAAACAAACTCTGAGAAGTTTTGGTATGTTGGCTGGTCAGTTGTGGAAGGGGTTGCCGAAGGGTATAGCACACACAGTAGCACATATCCTTCGGGAAAGGGAGAAAGGAATCCCAAGAGGGTGTAAGCTTAAATAACAACATGGAAACTTTTCTCACTCAGAAGGTGCTAAAGTTTCGAAGGGGGGAGGAGTACATTGTATGTGCAATTATCAAGATTTGTATACACTCTTCGCCGATTTTGGTATGGTGCTAGAAGAGCAGTACATACTGCGAGTATTTCAAAGTAGTTCAACCACTTCAGCGCCGGCGGAACACGCATTGCATCGCCTACATGACTGCGTATTTTTGGATTTGTTTTCATAAGATTATTGAGAGCGCCAGACGAAGAAGGAGCTCAAGATGGACAATATGTATGGAGCGCTCGTTTATTAGTCCACTTAGTCCACGACCCTTGGACTATGCGCAACCTACGATTCTCAGGCTAGCAAAATATCGATATCCTCAAGGCGTATCCCCTCTCATAGTTTTGCAACACCTCGAACCCCGTTGAGAGGGTAAACTTGGGAAAAACTGGAAAGGGAGGGACCGAGTGAGAGTTTTTGTGAAACGCTCCTCTTTTGCTATAAACTCTACCCCTATGTTTGCGCTGGACTTGAAAAGGGCACCACTTACTTTTCCAACCATTACATTTCGTGAAATTATATTTTGTAATCGTTGAATTAGCACTGAATGATTGAGCAGCTCTTCTGATGAAATATTTGGGTGTTCATGAAGCCTAGGGTACAACATGGATGTGCGAAACCAATAAGGGGAGGGGGTGCATTTGGTTCAGGGTACATCATTGGTTGGGGATCTTGGTCGAGCCCACACGACTCCGCCTTTTATTAGGAGGTTGGTACGACACCTCCCCCTGGTTCCCTCCTCATCGACTTATCGAGACGGCCAGGGAGAAAGGGGTAAATAGCACATTTGAAAGGGAAAAACTGCGAAGGGAAATACGACCCCACCCCTCTCCCAACAGCGAAAAATACGAACCCGCCACTATATAGGGTCCCTGAGACATGAAAAATCACCTATCAAGAAAAATTTTCCCAACCCAAATACGACGCTCCCTCTCTTAGCAATCAAATACGAGCCTACCTTTTTAGGAAATCCCCAACAACGATGTGCCCTGACTTGGTTGGTGGGGAGAACGTTAATCGCATTGGGCTTCAAGGAAATTTTTTTGATTTTTCCGAATGCTGATTTCTTCTGTTCCACGCGTTCTCCGCTATGTATCCGGTGGAGGGAATTGAGGTGGTCGCACTGACGTCGCCATCTCGGCCATTCTTATACCGCTCCCTTATAAGGCATACTTTTCTCTTTCTAACAGTTTTAGCACTTCCACTCTCTCGTCGTTGAATGACTCATTGCCATTTAAAGACCCTATTGACGAGGGTCAAATTTTGTTGATTTTCAATTGATGAAAGGGAAGGTGAGATTTTTTTTCAATGGCTCCTTCATCAATTAGGCTCTATCTTCAAAAACCATTGCAATGTACGTTCCTTCTTCTGTATTTTCCAGTGCACGGCCATTAGAGAGTAGCCCTGGGACTTCAGAGCCAGTGGATCGAATAAGTTGAGCGTATCATTATTTCCATGAATGAACTTGTTATGTGAAATCAAGCGAATAGTGCAGAATGCCCCTCGACGAAGTGGTGGACCGCTCGGTAGGGGGGGGGACCCTGAAATCCACTTACGGGCCGTATAGGACTATAGGACACTTATAGGACTATTTTTCAGTTTACGAATGCAACTACAATTTGGTGAAAAAATTATAATAACCAGAAGTCTGCAACTTTCCCAACCGAAATTAAAATTCTGTAAAAAAAATGAGTCCATGAAGTGCAAACTGGCTCAGTTTCAGTTCGGCTTCCCGGGGGCATCGAACGGTACGGTAACGTTAGTTTTACAGGCCACCATGTGCAGAAGTGTAATTCGCAAAACCGGCAAAAGAAACTTCTAAAAAAATGCCCGCTCCAAGCCGAACAGGGCTGTGCGAACAATCTCCCATGTCCCATCGGAATTGGTATTCGTGCTCAGAGATTGGAAATTTTATCTAATTTTTGATTTATATGCCCCGTGATTATTAAGGATCAGAGCAGGTTTCTTCGATTTTTAGACTTCTGAAAATTGACTCAGATGACTGATTATATTTACTTTCGTGGGACAAAGAACCATTTGATGAGGTGGGTTATTGAAAATTCGATCGCCCTAATCTCTCAATTTTTCAAGGGATTCTGCAAAAAAATTCGTCGAAAATTTCTTCTATCCATTTTTGGAAAGCAGTAAATTGTTTTTTGAAATGGGGACTGTTTACCAAATAAAAATAGCATAGAAGAAAAGATTTTGCCTCAATCAGAATTAGCTAAACCTTGAAATCTTTGCCTTGAGATATGTTGGAAGGAATAGATCAAGAATTTCTAGACCCACCTCATAAATTCTGCTAAAATTACAAAAAAAAGGATTTTTGTTACTTCGTGGAAGTATAAATCAAGAATATGAGCGATGAGGATGTCCGTATAATGGGGGTTTCAGTGGAAGGATTATAAGAGGGGGCCGTAAGGAGGAGAATGAGAAGGACAAAGAAGACACAAAAGGCTATGAGACGTTTCCGTAATCCTTGCCGTTCAGCCCCACAATCCATCGATCTTCACTTCCCTACTACTATCGCGCACCAATCTCGCTTCGAGGCGTCTTCATGAGCGCTCAGCTTCTTCCACACTTCATAATATTCACAACCTTCCCATTTTCAGTCCTTCCATTCCCTAGCGTCTATGGTACCACTAAGGTTCTTGACTTTTTGAACTTGAATCTAAAATCAGTACCTTATCATCGCTTCATAAAAAAAAACTGAAGGACCGCTTCAATTTATAGGCCACTGCTGAATTCTTAGCTGCTTCTCACCTTGTCTTTCTTTTTCCCACCGTTCAAATATTAGGTCATCCCATTCAAAAGTGCCGACGGTTTTATTCGAATAAATAAAGGGGAGAATAGACAAAAAAGTAATATTTTGTCTAAGTTAATTAGATCCCTCCCTCATCAACCCGCTCCCAGTGCCCCGGGAGCACTTGGACCACTGTGCCTTCGATTTTTCAACAAGTGCGAGTAAATTGCTGTTGATGCCAATTTCGGCGAACGATAAAACATTGTGGCGTTTGCCGTCGGACAGTAACTTCGACCGACCAAAGCAGTTGAAGCACGGTTTTATGTTGCGCGAGATTGAACTCAGGTCTCAGTATTGTTTTTGTCCTGCACTGCCCTCTAATACGCGGGGTCTAGCCTGCGACAAACAATGGTAACCTTGTAGTTGTGTGGTACCATCCATTTTTCAATCTGATTGTCGAAGAACAGGCAACATACTCCGACAGCGACGATTTTATACTCTGTATAGAGCCCCCTGATAGCCACGTGGGAATCCTTCGCTATGATGATCATCCACTTGGGCTCACGTTATTTCTCATGGTAGTACTCGAGCGGCTTAACATCTGCATTCATACGAAATTGACGCCTGGGGGTTAAGCTCGGAGCTCAAGACCACCCATATTTCATCTAGAACCGGGGTGCGTTTTCACAGTCGTGAATGACATCTCATGCTGAGAACATTACTGCTAGAGGTATAGAATCGGTACTGCGTTCGTGCTTCTACAAGAAAATTAGGTACCCATGCGCCACCCTCTTGACCATCCTCAGTTTATCGGACATAACAGGCTCTGGGATCAGACATTCAGCGCTTGACTTCATCCACCCTTTTTTCTTGTGCAGGATGAACATTATGGGACCATCCACGACAACAAATTTTTTCCTTTCTTCCTTCTTCGGGCTCCTGAACCATATCTTCCATTGCATATCGAAAAACACCATCACACACAACTGGCTGGTTCAGCACAGGCCAAACTTGAGCAGCTTACTTTCCTCCTATGACGCCTGATTCGAAAATCCAGCGATGATTTTGACCACTCGGGCTTCTTTTTAGAAGAAAGACATCTCCCCTTCAAATTCTTCTGCGGCTAGGTGTGCCAAATTTCACAGATACATAGCAGCTTCCAAATGGTATAGTGGCCCGCCCTGTCCCCTTTGCCTTCCTGCCATTCCTCTATATGTCTCCACATTTTGAATGGGATGACCTAATATCTGTGCAAATTTTACTACTTCTTAGCAATTATTCTACTTGCTCAGCCTTTCCACTATCGTCACATTTGTTTTCGTTTTTGGAGTGGGTTTTAAAGTGGGCGGAGTCTGGGATAGAATGGTTCTCAGCAGAAAAGATGCTTGTCTTCGAATCCTTTGTTCTAATTAATGTGACTGACATGTGCATGGATCTAGGAAAGAACATTTTTATTCTCAGACGGTGGAAATTAGCTAGGCAACAGGTCAACAAACCCAGTCAAAATACAGCTAAAGTTCCCTTATCCAAGAAAGTGACTGCATTGAAACGCCAATGTTGACTTATCACAACTTGGTAAGCGTTAGACAGTTTCTTGTGAACCTGTATCAGGAATGGACGGACTGACTGTGATCCAATGGAGGTGGGTGGAGGATGGGGGGGGAGGTGGAAGAAGGGGGTAGAATTCTTAATCTCTCTGTCTACGTTGACACAATTGCTGTGCTGCATCGAACACGAAGGTGTGTCGTGCGATTGCTCCACTTCACACATAAACAAAGTGCTCCTAATTGCACCCTGAAATTAGGGATTATTACCTAATTGCGCCCAGGGGACACACACATGGAGAAGCGATAGGAGCTAGTTCATTACATTTTACAAAAGTAGTGCTAAAAACATGTTCCTTCTTCTGAAGATCTCCTACTAGAAGTTTTTTCTTCTGAAGATCTACCAGAGCCTTCATTTTCTCACGGAAAGCGTCTTTTGAAAAGTCACTGCACTTTCGGCGTTAACAACCTCATTGGGACTCGAAAAAACTCTGCTGTACAAAATTGAAATTACCACATTACAAATGAGGACTTTACCTAAGCCTAGACGGGAGGGGGAGGGAATGGGGTGAAGGAGCTTCGGGGTGGGCGAGTGAATTCGAAGCGCAGTAATTCCTTCTGTTTAGACGACAATAATCCCTGTTCCGCATAAGGTCCTTCTAATGCCTCTTCCACGGACATTAGGATCCCGTTATTTAACGAGTTCATCCTTACCACTGAGGCCGTCCCTCTTATCATTGTCTTAGCTTTATCACTCATTAGGCTCCTTCTTTTCTTTGGCGATCTGCACCAAACGTGGCAGGAAAACCTGGCAGGACAGGGACACCGTGGCAATTTGTAGGCCCAACCCGCTTTCACATATTAGTACGGTTCTGATAAGGAGCCGAAGTGGAACATTCCAGAATGATCGCAGGCGCCCGAAACTTTATCCGTACTATGATATCATCTGTGTACACTCCTTATCCCTGAGCCAGAGTAGGCGTGGCATTTGAACATGGCACGGAACTGGTTACTCGTGGAATATTCCAGTCTGGGACAACTGTCATCTTGTTCTGTGTTGGACAGAGACACGACAACAATTGTGTCAAGATGAAAATATCTCACCAGAAGCATAGACACCTTCAGGTTAAGTTGAAACATGCGGCCACGCCTACCCGATCTCAGGGATTTCGAGTATATGTGGATTATGCACGTATTGAGCTCCTCTTAGATAATAGAGTACGTAAAGTGAAGCGGCACCAGAATAGAACAAAAACGGTGTCATAGGGAGAGCTCTCGATCTGTATGGTTTTATTTAGAAGGGAATCACGTCAGGAGACGTAGAAGAACTTTCTACTTGTCGGGCTTCATCAGTCTGCCTCATCAGCAGGGCACACAGTCGTCCTGGAACTTCCATCATTTGGCACTATTTGGTCGATGTGATAGGAATACAGTCGCATTTGACTGCAAGGATTTTCGGCACTATTGACCTATTCCTATCCCAGTCTACCGAAATCAAGCCGGTCTTTTACCGACTTTCTTTCCCACGAATTTGGCTGAAAAATTGCACACTGGAGTACTTCGGCTAAAAAGGTTGAACCTACCCTCATGAAAGGGATCTTCGAACCATTTCATGGTCGGGCTGACCTCTTTATCTAAACATTGAAAGCAATGTGAGATGCGAAGAAGAAGTTGCGGTCTAACACGCCTTAAAAGTATTGTAAGGTATTGTAAAGTAGTCACGTCATTTCGTCAAAGACTCAAATATATCGGATCCAAATTGAGCATTTTATTTCTTACTAGGCCCCGAGGGATGCTTTTGTAAGTGAAACCGAGAGCTTTAATAAACAATTTCCTGGTGAAGTTATGCTGTATCCTTTTCTTGTCAATAATTTTTCTCTTGTGGGGAAATAGACGCATGTACCGTACTCTAGGATAGACGGACGTAAATTTTGTAAGCCTTAATGAGCAACGTAGGGTTTCGGACTTGAGCGATTTGAAAAGCAAAAAGACCCTTTGTTCTGCCTTATTCACTAGGTCCGTCAGGTGCTCTTCGAAAGTCAATTTCGAATCTACAAGAAAGCCTAAGTCTCTTATAGTTTCGACTACCTCAAGAGCCTCTTCATTGATGTAATATGATGAGCCTGGATTGGATCCTCCCAAATGAAGGACTTTAGTTTTGCCAGCACTAAAGGAAGCCTGTTGGTATTGGACCAGTCCACGATAGCATCTATTGCTTTCTGGAGCTGAGAGTCAGCGGAGTCCCCCACGATACTATAGATCTTTAAGTCATCCGCAAACATTTTTATCCTTTACACCAAGATTTTGGATCGAAGCTGCTAAGTCAAATGTGTAAATATTGAATAAAATGGGGGACAAGACACTTCCTTGGGGAACCCCACTGATAGCATGTCGGACCGTGGAAGCATGGCCATTCACCAACACTTGAAAGGTGCGATCAGCGAGAAATTCTTCAATCCACTTGTCTATCCTTCCGTGAACCCCGATTCGCGCGAGTTTATGCAATAAGATGGGATGGGAGACTTTGTCAAAGGCTTTTGGAAATCGAAAATGAATGATGTCTAAACACTTTTTTTTGCATCCCAAATATTGATTGCCCAATCGTCTCGTGCTTTCGCAACGTGAGACTTACCATTCTAGTTCATTTTTTTGCTTCTGAACATGTCGTCTTGTCAGAAATACGGACCCTCGCGTTACATGTTATGTGACGAGCAATGCATCCTTCCTTGAATCCATTCTTTTTAACAATCTGCCAAATCACTGGTGTGATACTAACAGCCCCTGCAGTCGTTAGGATTCACAGAGGTGGAGGTTTCTTCCTGATTAGAAGATTAAGCCATGACTGCCGTCAACTACGCGGAACAACAGCTTGGAAAAACAACAAATTGAAAAGGAATTCAAGTAGTGCCGAAATGACATCGGCATCTTCTTTATTGATTGATTGATTGATTGGTTCATTATCGGTACAACAGATGCCAACTCAAGGAATGAGAACATGTTGCGAACTAGTATTTCGATATAATCCTTAGACAATGGGAGTGGAGAAGAAAAAAAGGGGGGGGGGGCGCTACTGGGAGTGGCAGACGATAGATAGCTCAGAAGGGCAGTGGCCGCCACACTGCAAGTTCGGACCAGCTTCAACACGAACTCCGGATACCATCGTAGTAGGTCCGCCAACGTCGCTAGGGGCCAACTCCCATTGCGCAATACCAACAGCAGCAGGTGCAAAAAACAAAATAGGGGGGGCATCGTAAGGGGAACAAGGATACAAGTGTCAGTCTAGAGAGGAGAAGAAGAGGGGAAAAGGTATGAAAATATGAAAAGGATGGGATACCATCTGGGGTAGCAGAAGAAGAATTACGCCATTTAGAGATGATTTCAAGAATTTCATGACGGCTAAACCAAACAGAGTCCTCCATATGAGGGATGCTACCGTGGACAGGTTTAGAACCGATGCTTACGTTTTGCTTAGCATAAAGTTTTTCAAAAAACTCGGCCAACATTTCTGCCTGATCATTATCTAATACCACTACTGTGCCATCCTGCCTTTTCAATACACTACACCTACCAACATATTCCGACCTCGTCGCTTCCTTGGAAGTTCTGTGGATTCGTGCATTCGATTACTATTTGAAAGTTCACATTATGCTGAGGTTATCCATGAAACCCCAAAACAGAGTTATACTAATACCTCAACAAGAGGACCAATTGTCTGACAGGATTCCTCGTGTGAAATATTCAACTAACAACCTACTTTCCGATAAAAGTAGAATGAAGCTTCCCTTTGCCTGCAGTAAGGCGTCCAGTCGCCAAAAACGCTCCACAGAGAACTATCATTCCTTCTAGCAATGATGAACGACCAGGATTAAAATGATTAGCTTTGAACATACCATTAGGTACTTGAAACGACTCTTCGAAGCCATTCCCTCACACAACGGCTTATATTTTATCTAGCGGCTATTTTTGTACAATATACTCACACGGTCAGAAATAGTGCCCCATTATTAACATCGCAGTATTCTGAGTGTATAGCAGAAGCTGATATTGTGATGCTATTTATTCCCGAATTGCTGGGCGACTATGGAAATGAGTGAATGATTTGCACACAGGGGGGGGGGCAGGGAAGGGGCGCTAACCTTTCTGCCGTCAGATATGTTGTGGTAGGTAGTTCAAAGTGCGGCAGCGTTTGTAAGAATTCAGGCGGAAGACAGACAGTGGTGTACGTAAAAGAGAGGAGAGTTGGCACCTCAGTACGCCGAATGGACTTGGTAACGCCCCTTTTCACCCTCCGGCATAGATGGTAATAGCTCGTATTTCGGAGTGTCACCCAACTTTGTAAGGACCTAGCGCGCAGATGGTGTGATAACTCATCTGCCGGTATAATGAGACTTCCGAGGGTCTTACTCGTCAGTGCTAACATGGCAAAGGAAGGATCTGAACAGGTACTGCTCACCATCCGCAGAATCTCTTATAAGTCCCACGCTATCACTGCTAGGTTGTCCTTCACGGGGACACGACGTCGGAAAAAGTGAAGTTGAGAGAGAGTAGTTGTTCGGATAACCTGTAAGTTGGAACCTTCAAATCCATTTCAGAACTTTGGAGAGGGCGGAGACGGTGGAAACATAGGGCGACATAAATAAGTTTCAATCCAGTAGACTCCTTGGAAGATGCAGTTCACTGAATATGTTTATGCTTACCATCTGCTCCTCTTTCCATCATTTCACAGGAATTTTCGAGCATTCCGATCAGACAGAATACTTACTGCTTCCAGTTCCTTTGCTGTTGGATAACCCTCTCTTGAACTGAATCGCTGTTTGAATCAGAAGAGAAGGTCAAATGCCCAGTCAACGATGATCGTATGGGCGGAGACTGCGCTCAAATATCCACCCATTGTGGCTTCCTTATTCGTGTACCACTCCTTGTCAAGCGCAAAGCGAAGGCGCACCTATACCTTCGCTGTCGACCGTCTCCGCCCATACAGTCGGCGTGAAAATTGAGTCTTCTCATTTTGGGTTACAAGTACTCCCAAAATCTTCCTATTTTAGGAAAAGCTTGTCTAAATTAATTTAAAAATAGCTGTGGAGTCAGAATGGCCTGGTATTCCTTTTCTGAATGCAGAAATCTCCTTGCCATAGTTTTTTTTCCCTTCTCCACCTTTTCCACATGATCGTTTGCTCGTTTATTGATCTCCGATCGATTCATTGATTTCATTACATATGGTTACCGTATTCCAGTTAGCTTCAACCATGAAATAGGGGGGTCGACTAAAAATGGTGTGCAGCGTCTATCAACAGCTCGAGGGCGAGGAAGACGAGCTCGGTGTCGATCTTAATGTTAATCGAGCTCTCATTTCGCCCACACAACTATTATTACACGCTCCTCAAATATTCGAGGATGGGTGCGTTAATTTTAATTTTTCCGAGTACTCTTCATCGAATATTCTCATAACCATCCCTTGAAATTGTTGCACTTTCAAATTTCTTAGCTAGATCCTTTTTCTTCAGGGCCCGAATGAATACTCATTTTTCGCCACCAGCTTGCCACATAGAAAGTTAGTTAATCCGCACATTCTCATGATATAACCCATGACCCATTGAATTTTAATTTCCGGGAAGTCCGGAAATTTTTTTAGGATTCTTCCGCAAAACGGCTTTTTTGCCAATCCTGT
>MU913767.1:0-18792 GCA_036418165.1 Cooperia oncophora | reverse complement strand
AAGGGGGTGTGTCAAGGAGCTGACCAAAAGGTCCCCTGATCATAAAACCATGAGGGGAAGGAAGAAAGAAGAAAAAAAAAACGCGCAGTTCGTTCGTTGACAAAAGGGCATCCGGTGCCAAACAAAGATGGTAACGCGCCGAGCAAGCGAGAAGTGTTGCAGAAAAAACCTTTTCTCAGACCACCGGTGTTAATCGGCTGCCCGAGACAGAAAAAAATGAAGGGGATAGTGCGGTAAAGATAGAAGAGAGAACACTAGCTCCGTTCTTCAGGAGAACAACCCTGGCCAACGGTTGTGCCCTGAAGACGTTCTAGAGGACAGATGCAGGCAAACGACGAAAAAGAAGTAGGAAACGAAGAGAGTAGAAATGATGGAAAGGGGTAGACAAAAGAAGAACACCCGACCCGACACCGCCGGGTGCGACCGGCTCGCTGCTACCAATATGGCGGGACCGTCATCCTAAGTGTCCCTCATCCCTCAGCACACACCAACACACAAGAATCATCACAGACTTTATTATAATCTACTTTCTCACTCGTGTTGCGGAGGAATCGGGCGTCATGTAACGGTGTCCGGTTGCCGGGCATGAGCCCGAGGAAGCATGGAGGGTCCGAGGTGTGGCGGAGTCGGATCAGGAGACGTTCACTCTGCAGGCCGCGTTACCAAAGATGATGCCATTCCATCGTACCATCTCCGCGCCGTCTCCGCCTCCTGTAATCAAGCAAGTTCATCGAAGCATCAACATGCTGCCCTGTAATTCTAGTACTGACTAACCCTTACACCTCCCCCCTTTACAAAACACGTCCGTCCCCGGACGTGAGTAAGCAAAGATGAAAAGGGCATGCTAATGAAAGAAGGATAGCATGAGAGGAAAGGAAGAGCTTACCCCGTTTAGGCGAAGATGTCCGGTAGTGTAGATCTGTTGACGACGACATCTCTCGCTGTAGCCCACTGCAGGAGCCGTCCCCAATTGGGTAGAGAACGGAGACACTTGACGTTGCCGAGGAGGAACTGGCCGTGACGAGAGCGCGTTACCGCCACGTTCATCCTCTTCAGATCGTCGATAAACTCACCTGCGGAGGGTGCGATATCAGAGCGAGTGGTTAAAATGAGGACGATATCCATTTCGCGCCCCTGGACCGAATCGACAGTGTGAAGGTGGATGCCAGGGGTCCGGATTGTGCGCTCGATAAGCCGTTGTTGATCCTTGTAAAATGTTATAATGCCAATGGATGTAGAGGGGATACCTTTCTCGATGAGGGATTGCACAATTTGAGCGCAACAGTGAGCCTCGTCGTCGTTAGAATATGATTGTGTCGGAGAGAGGCGGGAACGACCCTCAATGTTGACCATGACGAATGGGATTGCCGGATTAGGTAGTGTTAATCGTTCGACCATGAGAGAGCGATGGTGTGCTGGTGTGCCGCTTATGAGAGCTCCGTCATATACCAAAATGTTGGGCAGTTCGTTCAAAGCAGGATGGGCCCTGAACGTTGTCAGGAGGGGAGCTAACGGGACGTCTTTGCGGTAGAGGAGATCCATGATTCCTCGTCCTCCAAGGCGAGCTGCTAAAGATGAGCGGGGACATCGAACATGTGGTTCCAACTGGAATACGTCCCCGATATAGATATGTCTTGCGAGGGGGAATCGTGTAGTAAGAGCGACGAAAGCAGGTTCTGGCAGTTGAGAGGCTTCGTCACCTATGATGACAGTGCAGGAGGCTAATGCGTCGTGGAAAAGACCGCCGGGTTTGGTGGAGTTCAGTAGTGAAGAGACGGTCATACACATCACAGAGGGAAAGTGAACGCGGAGGAGAATGGCTACCGCACGCTCCGTGGCCTCGGAGTTGTGATTCTCGGCGATGCGGTATTCCTCGTACTCTTCATCTGTTAAGTGAAGGGTGGATTCGGGATGTAAGAGAATCTGCTCCACGAGACGCCGACCGTGGGAGTACTCATGCAATCGGTCCCGCTCGCGGGCGTTAAGAGAGGCGGAATGCAGGACCAAGAGGTCTTGGAGAGTCCGATGAAGGTCCACAGAAGTCGTGGGCACCATCACGCAGTGCTGAGTCGGCTACAAATGAATGATCGTCATTCGATCACGATAGTCTCGAGTCCGAGGAGTGTGTCAGTGAACTGGGCGACGGCTACATTGGTTGTAGCCGTGGCGATGACCAGGTTGCCAGCGGTCGCCAGACGGGCGGCTACAAGCGCGCCAACTACCGTTTTGCCCGTTCCGTATGCTGCCTGGATGGCTAGGATGGGCAGGTTTTCGGAACCCATCTGGACAGCGGTAGCTTGGTCCGCACGGAGTTGGACCTCGGAGGCGCGCAAGCGTACCCGGAGATTAGGAGCTGAAGGCGGTAGGGCCAGATGGTGATGTCTCTCAGGCCGGGGGCCACTACCGTAGACGAGATCTAAAATGTTGTTCGCCATGGTGGGAGCGCCGCGCTGAAGTGCGGCGGACAACGTTTCGCTGGCTAACAATTCGAAGACCGGGTCCGTTCCAGAAGGAATGCGACCGAGACGGACGCAGATGCGAACAGTTGCCGTACCCTGATCTCCGTTGATCGTGCCGTACCGACGAACGAGTGTGCACAGCCGACGGTGGAGGTGTCGATCTGAGTGTAGCTCGACGCGGAGTGTCTGGTTATGCGCCGAGAAATGCGCCTGGGCTACATGCGTACGGATGACCGACGTAGAATCAACGATCCAGACGTCAGCGGGGCGAGAACGTGACCAACCCCCTTCCGTGGACATCGAGTGGAGCTCGAACTGGAGGCGGAGTGGAATGGCGTCAATACTGGGGACGAAGGCTGTTGTTTCGTGCGTCGACTTGTCGTCGCCCAACCGGGCCTGGGCTGAGAGAGCGGCGCTGGCTGCAGAAAACAACTTGCCCATTCGGTGGCGGGCCGAATCGGGGTTTTGGACCATAACCGGAGAAGTCGCCGAGACGATCCTCGACCCAGTGGCGGTCCTCGTCAGTAATTCTGGTGACGTGCAGCGGCAGTATGGCTTCTTCCGGATAGGCAGGAAGGAAACGTCGTATGGCATTCGTGAGGTGTCGTTGGGCCGTCAGGGAGACAGGCCAATGGGAAAAGCGCATTGAACATGAAACGTTGGCACGGGCTTCTGCTAGTAGGAGGTCTTCGCGTTCGACCTGGTCCAACGGGAAGTCACACAGGGACGCAGAAATACGAAGGGCTTCTTGACATCCTTCAAAGGCCACGTGAAGGTTACTAACGTGATTGTTCCTTCCGCGACGATTGACGGTCACCACCATGCCTAAGATGTTCCGTTGGGCACGCGACGGAGGGACCAGAATAAACTCGTGCACTTGCAAAAAATAGGGATGGCGGGATTCCAGGACAGAGGGACGCGGGAGGCGTGCCCGTTCCAAAATCGTTTGGCGATCCCAGGCGTTGAGTGCTCTGGGAGTTGGACGCAGTGAAAGGACCCAAACGAAATCCTTAACAGAGACATAGCTTCTATCGAATCCTCGAGTCTGGGT
Organism: Cooperia oncophora; assembly: GCA_036418165.1. Taxonomy (NCBI): domain Eukaryota; kingdom Metazoa; phylum Nematoda; class Chromadorea; order Rhabditida; family Trichostrongylidae; genus Cooperia; species Cooperia oncophora. The sequence continues at coordinate 15,282 of MU913767.1, read as the reverse complement.
CAAATAGTTGACGGATTCTTGTGTGAGGGGCAGACACTGGAGTTCAGGATGATCTGGTCCGGGGATAAAAAAATCTTTGGCCTCCAGGATGACGCCTTGGCCATAACCCCGGGAGACGACCTGGTATAAGACTGGACGAATACCATCTCCATCAGCTGGTGGAAAGAGTAGCGCGGGTGGTACTCCTGGTGGAGTACGCGGAATCCGAGCGATGTCGTCTGAGTCGTCACGGTAGCGGTAATCAATGAGAGCAATGGTGAGGCGAACGGCCTGCTGCCGAAACGCAGATAATATCGCGGAGCCGCATGAGTTCCAAGAGGGGAACTTTGTTGGTTGGAGAGGGGCTCCAACGAAGCGACGAGGAAACAGAGATCGAGCAAAACGGCTAGCGAAATATCCATTGTCTGGAATCTGTCGGTAGACGTGAAGGGGAGCGTCGGCGGTAACGGTTGCTTCGGATAGTCCAGTAAAGTCCGGGCGAGGTTCGACGTAGCGTCCCCATGGATGAAGATGGGCAAACTCGTTGACGTAATGCCGTGGGGTGTTTTTCCGAGAGATCGGATGAGCCGGGTGTGGCTGAATTCCTTGCCCCGGGTCGACGGCTCGTTGAGGACGAGGAGCGTCGAGAGATGGCGGGGCGGAGGCCAAGATGCGGGCTCGTTTTGGTGGAACATCCGCGGCAGAATCGGGGGAGGAAGCTGAGTGAGGTCGTTCCTGGGAAGACGACCGATACGCAGTAAAGGCCCCCGTGTCACGACGCGACGATGACGGGGCAGACGTTGACTCAGGCAGGTCGATGCTGAGGGGAGCAGGAGTGCCAAGAGTGAGCTGATGAAGATCTTCGGTCGGCGCTGGAATAGGAGAGCATATAGGGGAAAAACATGATGGAACAGAAACAAACGGCTGCTGACCTGACAAGGGACTGTCGCATTCGTGAGGGTCAAGCGCCTGGTCCTTATCGATAGAGAGGCTCCCTCGGGGAGAGTGAGAGTCAGAAAGAGGGGCAGAAGCCCTGTCATGGCTAAACGGTGATGGCCGCTCTTCTGGAAGAGTAGATGTAAAATCGTAATCGGCCGCGAAAGAGAAATCGAAAAGCAGCCCACCCGAGGCATCGGTGTCGGATACGTCCAATGCTGGGGCAGGAGCCCTACTGGATTGACCACTGTTTGTAAACAAACGAGGTATTTGAGACGTGGAATCTGCATTCGCGGAGTAGTGGTTGGTAGATGGACTGTTCATTGTACTCAAACCAATCGGAGTGGAGGCCGTGGCGAAATGTTCGAGAAGACGTTCGTGATTGTGGGCGATCCACAGCTCTTGCAGAGTAGGTCCACTCGAGGACTCACTGAAATTGGTGAGGATTAAATTATGGAAAATGGTAAGTGAGGGAGGAAGCGGAAAAGGAAAGAGATGAGTGAAAGAGGGAACCGTCCGGGCCGAGCTCACAGGGAATGGTGTCCACGAACCATCGCGAGGGGAGAAGGAATGCAGGCCGGTAGGCGAAGAGATGACGAAGTCGTGGGCGAGGTCACAGTCGACGGTAGAAGCCCGCTTGCGAATGATTGCTGTGGTGGGATCGACAAATGCGAGCAAGCGCGACCCGCTGGGAAGGCGCAGCTCTACTTGGGGAAGATCGTAACAGGTGGTATTGAAAGGTATAAGACGCAAGGAAGCAGATGGGAGCGCGACGCAACGGCGGACCTGGACGTAACCGTTGCCTAAGTAGGACGCAGCAATATCCTGCCGATGCAGCAAGTGGCGCATGATGGTAGTTGCTTGAAATTTGAGCGCGGAATGGAGGGCTGCCTCCAAGTGATGAGTTCGCTCGCAGAGGGATAACAAAGCATTCCGGAAAAGTAGGTCCAGGGAGGTAAAGGAGGCTTCCTCGACAGCCAACAGCTGCGCTGAAAGCTGATTGGAGGTCACGATGCCCGCGTCCGTCGAAGTGCTGCGTGGGGTTCTACGGATCGGGTTAATGGCGTAGCCTTGGTCAGTAACGATCAGTTGCCGTGTACAGTCAGTGACTGTTCGTGAATTATCAGTCCAGGAGAGCGCAAATTCCTTATCGTCACTCAACCAGATGGTTCCCATTACTTGCCCGGACATACGCGCTACAAAAATGTATGCACAACGCTCTTCTTGTTCAGGGGTCCATATTAGTACCGATCCGTCCGAAAGGGTGCAGGTGCCGTCCTTGTACGAACACGAGGACAGATCGCCTGCAGGCGACTGTGGAGTGGGCTCAGAGTGCGTGCTGTGGATCGAGGTAGGGTAGAAAAAGCAATTGGTGACCGAGATGGTATGGTCCACACAGCAACCGAACGGGGCCGAAGGAAACTGGAATGACAGCACGTTTTGAGTACGCCATATTCCTGATGATTCACGTAACGCGCCGTGTTGGCATCGATGGTAGAAAACCATCTGTTTACACTCCTCTACTGATACAGCCACATGGGTTTCCGAGTGGGTTTCACTATGGGCGCCGAAGAAATTGACGGAATAGGTAACTGTGTGGCGAATAATCGTGCACAATGAAGCTTGCGTGGAATAATGTCGTGTATTAGGACGATAAAGGTGCAAAGAGAGAGCACTACGAGGAGTCGTATGGTTGGGCAAAAGCCCTGTACAGTTAATATGTTCGGGAAGAAAGAACAGAGTTGTAGGGCCATTTGCGGGACAGAGCCAGGCGTCAAAAGAGGAAGCGAAACTTGGGCTAACCAGGCAGGAGAAGGAGAGAACGATACAGAAGAGAAGGCGGACGTCCGGAAACGAAGTCGAGTGATCCGGTGCGCGGGAGGGTGAGGCAGGCTGCGCTAAAGAAGACTGTGTCAACTCCGTATTGCGGTGAAGGAGAGCCTCTATGCGGGCGTGGGAATTCTGGAGCTGCACTTGTGCGTCCTTCAAAGAGGCAGACAGTTGAGCAACTTGAACGTCGGGGTAAGTCGACGGGCGATGACCGGTGGGTGCGGGGGCCGGATTGCTCCATGACACACGTGTGCAGCGCCTTTGATATTACGTTCAGCCGGGGTATACGAGGTAGCTGAAAGCTCATGTCCCAAAAAAGTGATACGGGACTGCGCAATGCTTGTAAGCTTTTTCCCAGAGACCTTAATGTTGAAGGTCCGAAACCGCTCGAGAACCTTACGTAAGGAACCAATATGGGTGTCGAAGTCATTATCGAAGACGATGACGTCGTCAAGATAAGCCAAACAATTGTTGTCAAGGCCGGCCAAAAATCCGAGACATGGCCCTGCAAAAATAGGCGCCACGCGTTTCGCAAACCAAAGGTCGGGAGATACCGAATGTGATACACACCACGGATGGGGCCCATCCACATTTCTCCTGGCTTTCCGGCGAAAGCAGTAACTGCATATAGCCAGAAGCGAGATCAAAGGAAGTGTAGTAGCGTTTGCCAGCGATCCGTTCCAGAAGGTCCTCGATGCGGGGTAAAGGGTACCGATCGGGGATAGTGATATCGTTCAAAGGGACGGAAGTCAAGGCAGACGCGTAGCGAGGCCATCATTTCTTCTTGACTAATACGGTGTTATGAAGCCAAGTAGTATCGCTCTCAACTATGCGACCAGATTGCAGGAGTTTGTTGATGTGGTCATCGAGTTCCTTCTGAAACCGCGCAGGAATGCGGGTGGGACGGTAGCGAGAGGGCGGAACTTGCCGTAGGTGGTCATTGATGTGTATGCGAGTGTGGTGTAATGAGCCAAGTGTCCATAGGAAGAGGTGGATATACGCGCGATACTCCTGGAAGAGATCGAAAAGGCGCTGGCGTTGTTCTGGGGTAACGTCGGCCCGTGAGAGGTCAATGTTGAGTGGCTGACGATCGGATGAAGGCTTCCCTGGCGTGGTAGATGAAAGGGTGTTAAAGTATGCTAAAAAGGGCTTGCGCAGTTCAGCCACTGTCCCGTTAGGGAGCTGCAGGACCGGGCGGGCAGTCGTAACATGTTGGTCCTTGTAAAGGACTTTAGGTGTGTCTGTGGGATTGCTGAAGAACAGCTGAGGGTGATGAATCCGGGATACCGCCGGAGCAACCATGATCTGGTCGTCCGTGATTACCGCTCCTTCCACGAGCACCGTATGGAATTGCTGATCAGCTCCCGACACATAGCATGGTACGAAGATTTCAGAAGCGGGAGGCAAAACGGTCGTCGTAGCAACCTTAACGGGGAGCTGCGCGGGTTGCATTTGATGGGGTAGCTCCCCCAGGCGAGGCTGTGAGAATCGGAAGACGCTCACTTCCGACGAGAAAAACTCGCGCGGAGTAGTTTAGCGCCCAGGGGGGAAGCCGTTGAAGCAGATCGTTGCCCAGAATAATGTTGTAGGCATCGGCGGCTCGAGGGACGCAGTTGCCCTCAGTGAAGTGGACGATGTGGTCCAATGAAAGTGAGCCAATAGCGAGTGTCACTGGCGCGCAGCCGACGAACCTGATGGGGATGCCGGCCATTCCGACAGCTGCAGGCACCTGGCAAGGCGCGAGGTGGAACAACCCCAAGAGTGGTAAGAGAGACTGGCTGGTGACTGTGACACCGGCGCCCGTGTCCACCAAGGCGAGCATGTGAACGCCGTTGGCCCTGATAGGCACCTGGGCTACAAAGTAAGGAATGCGGGGTGTCGAACGACAGAACGTCGACGGTCACGAGAGAAGCCCGAGGCGGCCATACCGAAGCCGTGTCGATCTCAATCTGAGAAATATCGAGTTGGAGCGGCTGCTGTGGAGGAAATCTCGCCGGGAGAGTCACACATTGTAGAGGACGTGGGGTGCTAGTAACGACTGGTTGTGGTGCTGTCGGTGCTGGATTCGCGCCAGGGATATACTGCGCCCACCGGGGGGAATATAAACGGACATATAGTAGGAGCAGAGATTTGAGGAAAGAGAGGGTGACAAGAGCGCAACAAAAATTCACCCAAAGATCAAAAAAGGAAAATGGAAAAAAGGAAAAAATAGAATGATCAGAAATCGGAGGAGTAAACCAAACTGGATCGATCACTAACATTTGAGACGTGGAATCTGCATTCGCGGAGTAGTGGTTGGTAGATGGACTGTTCATTGTACTCAAACCAATCTGAAAAGGGGAGTGTGAAAGAAAAGAAATGGGACCGGCCCGCGACCATGTACACGCCCCAGAGGGGAAGGAGAGCCTGGTAAAGTTGAATATTGTAAAGAGAGAGGGTGCGACGATGAAAAAAAAGGAAAACGTTACTGGAAAAAAGGAAGCTGGAAAAGAAAATTGAAGTAGGGAGGCATTTTCATCTAACAGGAGGAGAGGCGACTCCTGAAACGAGTATTATAAGGATGCGAAAAATGGGGTGAGTACGTAGACGAAGGGGCTGTGATGGAGGTTGGGACGGTGTGGCAGTAGCCCACGAGCGAAACAGACGGCGCCCCCGCGAGTGCTGTGTCCTCCAGCTCCGGCAACCAAGGCGAAGTGAACACAGGGCCGGAGAGGGTAAAGCATTTCTTGACCTGATTCATATGGACCCTTTTGGGCTTGGACTGGGGGGCCGAAATGCTAACGATGGTGAGATGTGGAGGGTTAACGGCGATAACGCGAAACTGGCCCAACCATGGAAGGCACAACTTTGGTGATAAGCCTGGTTTGGGAGTGAAGTCGCGTAGGTAGACGCGGTCGCCTACCTGAACCTGGAGGGGAGGGAGCCGCTTCCGATCGTACTGGCGCTTCATAGAGGCGCTCCGTATCCGGTTATGGTCAGAGGCCGCGGACCAGGCGGAGTGCAAGGTAATTACGAGCGACTCCTTATAGAGGGTAATGTCTTGATCCGGCGAAATGTGACCCTGGAGCTTACGTTGGATAAGCAAGTCGATGTTAAGGATGGGGTCTCGGCCGAACATGAGGAAAAATGGCGATTCATTGGTGCTGCTGTGGATAGAGGTATTGTGAGCGAGAGCTCAGATCGGCAGAAAAAGATCCTAGTTAGACTGCGTACTATCAATGTACGTCTGTAACATTTCCTGGAAGGTGGCGAACATGCGCTCGCAAGCTTCATTACCTTCTTGCTTATAGGGAGTGATGAAATAGCGCCCTAGGCGAAAAGACGGCCGATCTCGGAGAGGAGGTCGTCTTTTGAAGAGGAAGCATTGTCCGACACCAAAGTGGTCATGGCGCCGAAGACGAGGACGCAATGGGTCATAATGGCGTGCGCAATTGTGATCGCTGTGCAATCCGGCAAAGCTGCGGCGATGACGAGCTTGGTGAAATGATTGGTGAGGCAACATGATATACTTGTTATCGCGGGGAGTACGGTGGTAGGGCCCGCTAAGATCCAAGTAAACCTTATCGAAGACCGCGCCGGCGTGAATAGGGATGAGCAATTCGCGCGAGAGGGGGTGAGGCCGTTTACGTTGGCAGGCGTCACAGGAGCGAACGAATCGGGAGACGTCGTCTCTCATCGTAGGCCAAAAGAACCGCTTCGCAATCTTAGCGAGGGTCTTCTTCCAACTAAAATGACCTCCAGCCGAGAGGCTATCGTGGAGAGCAAGACAAATCGGCTCTCGTAGCTTCTGAGGCACAACGATAACGGGAGTGCCCGTGGATGAGTTGGAGTGGCCGCCGACATAGTAGAGGCAGCCATTCTTGCGAATAACACAGTGATCTACCCAGGGGCGACATGCCTCCTGGAGGTCGGCGGGGGTGTCAGGCGGGAAAGCACCCGCGTCGAGAAAGTGCATGATGGCGCTACAGAAAGGGTCCTGCTTTTGGGCCAAGAGGGCGTCGTAAGGCCGAATGTAGGAAGGCGGGGCTAAAGGGGTCCCAGGCGTAGTAGAGTGGTCCTTACCGGGTGGTGAAGGGGGCGTCCGCTGAAGGAGGCATTTAGGGAAGTCGACAATGTCTTCGCTCTCGGGAGTATTGTCGACGAAGGCGTTTGTTGGGTTGGAATTACGGCTTAGATGATCCGCGATGACGTTAGAAGACCCTTTTTGGTACTCGATAGAAATATCAAAGCTTTGCAGCTCGACAGCCCAACGAGCCAGATGGTCGTGCGGCTTGCGATGACCAAAAGAAAGGGTAAAGGTTCATGATAGCTGAACACCCGCGTGTGATTACCGTAGATCGTATAGCGAAAAACAGGAGAGCACTGACCATGGCGAATAATTCGATGTGAGTAGGGCTCCACTTCTGCTGTGAGGGAGACAGCGTCTTGCTGAAGTAGCCAATGGCTACGGGCGGCAGCGAGGTGTCCTGTATTTGGAGCTCCGACCGCTGTTTTGCTGTCGTCGGTGTGGAGCATGAACTCTTTGTCCTGGGGGAAGGCCAAACAAGGGTGGCTTGCCTAAAATTTCCTTGAGACGGGCAAATGCTGTTGCTTGGGGTTCTCCCCAGTCGAAGGTGGCGTTCCCTTTGCAGAGCGCATACAAGGGGGCTGCAATAGCGGCGAAGTCTTTAACGAATTTGCGAAAGAAGTTGGCCATGCCAAGAAATCCTTTGACCGCGCGCACTGATGTAGGAACGGGGAGGTCCTGCAGCGCCTTGATATTACGTTCAGCCGGGGTATACGAGGTAGCTGAAAGCTCATGTCCCAGGAAGGTGATGCGGGACTACGTAATGCTTGTAAACTTTTCCCAGAGACCTTAATGTTGAAGGCGCGGAACCGCTCGAGGACCTTACGTAAGGAATTGATATGGGTGTCGAAGTCATTATCGAATAAGATGACGTCGTCAAGATAAGGCAAACAGTTGTTATCAACGCCGGCCAAAATCCGAGACATGGCCCTGCAAAAATAGGCGCCGGCGTTCCGCAAACCGAAAGGGGAGATACACGAATTGATACACTTCACGATGGGTGGCCCATCCACATTTCTCCTGGCTTTCCGGCGAAAGCAGTAACTGCATATAGCCAGAAGCGAGATCAAAGGAAGTGTAGTAGCGTTTGCCAGCGATCCGTTCCAGAAGGTCCTCGATGCGGGGTAAAGGGTACCGATCGGGGATAGTGATATCGTTCAAAGGACGGAAGTCAAGGCAGACGCGTAGCGAGCCATCTTTCTTCTTGACTAATACGGTGTTATGAAGCCAAGTAGTATCGCTTTCAACTATGCGACCAGATTGCAGGAGTTTGTTGGATGTGGTCATCGAGTTCCTTCAGGAAACCGCGCAGGAATGCGGGTGGGACGGTACCGAGAGGGCGGTACTTGCGTAGTGGTCTTGATGTGTATGCGAGTGTGGTCGTTAAGAGCCAAGGTCATAGGAAGAGGTGGATATGCGATCGCGATACTCCTGGAAGAGATCGAAAAGGCGCTGGCGTTGTTCTGGGGTAACGTCGGCCCGTGAGAGGTCAATGTTGAGTGGCTGACGATCGGATGAAGGCTTCCCTGGCGTGGTAGATGAAAGGGTGTTAAGTATGCTAAAAAGGCTGCGGCAGTTCAGCCACTGTCCCGTTAGGGAGCTGCAGGACCGGGCGGGCAGTCGTAACATGTTGGTCCTTGTAAAGGACTTTAGGTGTGTCTGTGGGATTGCTGAAGAACAGCTGAGGGTGATGAACCCGGGATACCGTCGGAGCAACCATGATCTGGTCGTGTGTGATTACCGATCCCTCCACGATCACCGTATGGAATCGCTGATCAGCCCCGACACGTAGCATGGCGCGAAATTTCAGAAGCGGGAGGCAAAACGGTCGTCGTAGCAACCGTAACGGGGAGCTGCGCGGTCGCGGCTGATGTGGTAGCTGTCCCAGGCGGGCGGTTAGAATTGGAAGACGCTCACTTCTGACGAGAAAAGCACGTGCGGAGTAGTTTAGCACCCAGGGTGGAAACCCTTGAAGTAGGTTGCTGAGAATAATATTGTAGGCATCGACAGCTCGAGGGACGCAATGGCCTTGAGTGAAGTGGACGATGTGGTCCAATGAAAGTGAGCCAATAGCGAGTGTCACTGGCGCGCAGCCGACGAACCTGATGGGGATGCCGGCCATTCCGACAGCTGCAGGCACCTGGCAAGGCGCGAGGTGGAACAGTCCTAAGAGTGGTAGGAGAGACTGGCTGGTGATCGTAACACCGGCGCCCGTGTCCACCAAGGCGAGCATGTGAACGCCGTTGGCCCTGATAGGCACCTGGGCTACAAAGTAGGAATGCGGGGTGTCGAACGACAGAACGTCGACGGTCACGAGTGAAGCCCGAGGGGGCCATACCGAAGCCGTGTCGATCTCAATCTGAGAAATATCGAGCTGGAGCGGCTGCTGTGGAGGAAATCTCGCCGGGAGAGTCACACATTGTAGAGGACGTGGGGTGCTAGTAACGACTGGTTGTGGTGCTGTCGGTGCTGGATTCGCGCCAGGGATATACTGCGCCCACCGGGGGGAATATAAACGGACATATAGTAGGAGCAGAGATTTGAGGAAAGAGAGGGTGACAAGAGCGCAACAAAAATTCACCCAAAGATCAAAAAAGGAAAATGGAAAAAAGGAAAAAATAGAATGATCAGAAATCGGAGGAGTAACCAAACTGGATCGATCACTAACCGGAGTAGAGGCCGTGGCGAAATGTTCGAGAAGACGTTCGTGATTGTGGGCGATCCACAGCTCTTGCAGAGTAGGTCCACTCGAGGACTCACTGAAATTGGTGAGGATTAAATTATGGAAAATGGTAAGTGAGGGAGGAAGCGGAAAAGGAAAGAGATGAGTGAAAGAGGGAACCGTCCGGGCCGAGCTCACAGGGAATGGTGTCCACGAACCATCGCGAGGGGAGAAGGAATGCAGGCCGGTAGGCGAAGAGATGACGAAGTCGTGGGCGAGGTCACAGTCGACGGTAGAAGCCCGCTTGCGAATGATTGCTGTGGTGGGATCGACAAATGCGAGCAAGCGCGACCCGCTGGGAAGGCGCAGCTCTACTTGGGGAAGATCGTAACAGCGGTGTGCGGTACTTGAAAGGTAGTAAGACGCAAGACAGCAGATGGCGGGCGAACGCAACGGCGGATTGGACGTTAAACCGTGTGCGCTAAGTACGGACGCAGCCAAGTATCCTGCGATGCCAGCAAGTGGCGCAATGATGGTAGTTGCTTATCTGAATTGAGGCGGATAGACGGCTGCCTCGCAAGTGATTGGAGCTTTCGCCTCGCAGAGGGATAACAAAGCATTCCGGAAATAGGTCCAGGAGGTTAAAGGAGTTCCTCGAACATGCCAACTAGGTCTGCGCTGAAAGCTGATTTGGAGGTCACGATGCCGCGGCACGTCGAAGTGCTGCGTGGAGGTTCTTACGGATCGAGTTAACTGGACGTAGGCCTTGGCTCAGGTAAACGATCAGCTTGCCGTGTTACAGTCAGTCGACTGTTCGTGATTATCATGTCCCAGGACAGCGCAAATTCGCTTATCGTTCACTCACCAGATCGGTTCCATTACTGCCCGCGACTATACGCGCTACAAAAAATGTACTGCACAACGCTCTTCTTGCTTCAGGGGTCCATATTTAGTATCCGATCGTCCGAAAGGCGATGCCAGGTGCCGGTCCTTGTACGACACACGAGGGACAGACATCGGCCTCGCAGGCGACTGTGGAGTCGGCGCCAGAGTGCTCTCCGTGCTTGTGGGCTATCGAGGTAGGGTAAAGAAAAGCAATTGGGTGACCGAGAGATGTTATGGGTCCACAATTAGCAACGAACCTTTAGGCGAAGGAAAATGCGAATGACAGGCACGTTTTGAGTACGCCATATTCCTGATGATTCACGTAACGCGCCGTGTAGGCAACGATGGTGGAAAACCATCTGTTTACACTCCTCTACCGATACAGCCACATGGATTTCGGAGTGGGTTTCACTATGGGCGCCGAAGAAATTGACGGAATAGGTAACTGTGTGGCGAATAATCGTGCACAATGAAGCTTGGCGTGGAATAATGTCGTGTATTAGGACGATAAAGGTGCAAAGAGAGAGCACTACGAGGAGTCGTATGGTTGGGCAAAAGCCCTGTACAGTTAATATGCTCGGGAAGAAAGAACAGAGTTGTAGGGCCATTTGCGGGACAGAGCCAGGCGTCAAAAGAGGAAGCGAAACTTGGGCTAACCAGGCAGGAGAAGGAGAGAACGATACAGAAGAGAAGGCGGACGTCCGGAAACGAAGTCGAGTGATCCGGTGCGCGGGAGGGTGAGGCAGGCTGCGCTAAAGAAGACTGTGTCAACTCCGTATTGCGGTGAAGGAGAGCCTCTATGCGGGCGTGGGAATTCTGGAGCTGCACTTGTGCGTCCTTCAAAGAGGCAGACAGTTGAGCAACTTGAACGTCGGGGTAGGTCGACGGGCGATGACCGGTGGGGCGGGGGCCGGATTGCTCCATGACACACGTGTAGATCTGGGAGCCGAGGACGGCAGGGCGGCTGGGGAATGACTGCGGGGGAAACGTGGACCAAGCTCAGATCCGCGAGAGGTCGAGGATGTAAAAGCTGGGAGACCGACGAGTAGACGGGCAGACATTAGCAAAGTGGCCGTAACCGTGGCAAGTGAAGCAACGAAAATCGTTGGCTATACGCGGTTGTGGCGCCGGGATGCGGCGGACCCCTGAGGGTTGTGGTGAAGTCCGGGAACGAAAGGAGGAGCGTTGGGTCGAGCCATAATTTCCCGGGCGGGAAGAGCGGGATGCAACCTGTACGGAGGCTGGGGCTGACGCGGGGTGAAGAAGACGGTCAGCTGTGGCCTCGCTCAAAAGCTGCTCCACCATTTGGGCTTTGGCCACCGCTTGCTCAAAGGAGACGGGGTTATCCAGCTTGACAAAATAACGAGTGTCTCCCCGTAGGCGGCCCACGAATTCCTCAAGGACTCGTTCCTTTTGCGTGAAGGGGTCCTGGCCCGAGGTGGCCGCCCGAACCAGGTTGAGCACCCGGTTAGCAAACGATGTGCACGGTTCGCCTGGTTCTTGGTGGCATGCCGATAGTTTTTGACGAGCAACGTAACGCTGCTGAGGACTTTCGAAGAATGCAGTTAGGTGGCTGACAATTGTGGAGTAACTCTTTTTGGAGTCACCGTCCAGCTCCTCCACCTTTTCGCGGGCCACCCCATCAAGATGACCAATAAGAAAATTGGCCCGCTGCTCATCGGTGAGAGGAACCGGTCGCATGCGCATGATATCTTCGAGGCGCCGTAACCAAATGGAAAACTGGACGCCAGTATCCGTAGCGCCCGAGAAGGGAATAACCTTAGGGGTCTGGGCGTCGGGTTGAAGCATGGCAACAGCCGGGAGAGCATCGAGACGCTTGCCGACAGCGGCAAAAGACTCGTTCAATTTCTCCTTAAGCGCCGTATTGCCTTCATTAATTTTGCGGGTCAGCATTGCAGCGGTCGCGCAAGTGTCGTCCCACACCTGCGAAATAGCCGACGAAGTAGCGTCGCGCAGGAGCTTAGCGTCGCGACCCTGTAGGGGATAATCATCCTGCAGATCATGGAAGATGGCGAGGACAGAGCCCGCGCGGGCTTCCCCTTTGACAGGCTTGGAGTCGGATGGGGGGACAGGAGTCCCGAGAGTCGAGGAAGATGAAGACTTGGCGAGGCTACGCGTTACCGGCATATGGACAGGCCAACCGAACGATGTTATGAAAGGCACAGAAAAGAAACGGCGAGTTTAAATATTAAAACTGATATCAAGAGAAAATTCTATCGGAGTGTAATATCTCTGAGAAAACAAAGAAATGTTTTTAGAGCAAAACGAAAGAAAAATGCGGAGTATGAAAAATTCTTGAGAAAATGCGCTAACGAGAACGAAGGGTGATTGTTAGGAAAAAAGCCGGCAGCGTGAGGCTGAGAAAAGCAACATTGTGGCGTTGCGAAAGTAAACATCCGCGCCGTTCTTGCTAGAAGCGCGATGCCGATGCTATCGCGAGGGTACGGTAGCGGTACTGTCCGCATGAAGGGTACGGTATTGCCGCTGGAATAAAGAAAATGAATGCCGGGTGCTCGAGCGTAGAAGAGGAAAATTTGAAGAGAGAATGTAACGGATGCTGACTTCCCTATGCGGCCACCGATCCGCAGGCTGAATACCCTCAGCGCCTGCATAGGATCCAATCGACAATATCGCTTGAAGCTAAAGGCTGCTTATGCAAACCCGGTGTGCACACCTAGTGAGGACCCATAAAAAAAACAGAATTCTTACTACGGTTGGCTGCATCTGCGGCACCGTGCTACCTCAGGTATCTCAGCTACAGGAAAACCAAATCAAAACTGACCAAAATGATGAAAAAAGAAAAAAAAAGGGTCCCCGGAGAAAAAAATAAGAGGTGCGCTCAAGAGCCGACCAAAAGGTCCCCTGATCGTAATAACATGAGGGAAGGAAGGAAAGAGTGAAGAGAAGAAAGAAAACCGGCAGGTTTCGTTCGTTACAAAGGGCATCCGGTGCCAAACGAGATTGGCGTAATAACGCGTCGAGCAAACAGAAGTGGGTTGCCTAGAAAAAACCTTTTTCTCAGACCACCGGTTTAGAATCGGTCTGCCCGACGACCAGAGAAGAGAAAAAAATGAAAGGGGATAGTGCGGTAAAGATAGAAAGAGAACGCTAGCTCCGTTCTTCAGGAGAACAACCCTGGCCAACGGTTGTGCCCTGAAGACGTTCTAGAGGACAGATATGCAGGCAACGCGAATAAGGATTATAGTAGGAAACGAAGGAGCAGTAACAGTGAGTGGAAAGGGGTAGACAAAAGAAGAACGCCCGACCCGACACCGCCGGGTGCGACCGGCTCGCTGCTACCAATATGGCGGGACCGTCATCCTAAGTGTCCCTCATCCCTCAGCACACACCAACACACAAAAAATCATCACAGACTTTATTATAATCTACTTTCTCACTCGTGTTGCGGAGGAAGTCGGCATTCATGTAACGGTTCTGTATGTCCGGGCATTGAGCCGAGGAAGCATGGAGCATGTCCGCACGTTTGCGGAGGCTCGATCAGAGACGCTGTCACTCTGCCCAGGCCGCGTTACCAAACTGATGCCATTCCATCGTACCATCTCCGCGCCGTCTCCGCCTCCTGTAATCAAGCAAGTTCATCGAAGCATCAACATGCTGCCCTGTAATTCTAGTACTGCCTAACCCTTACAAACACTATGATTTCAAGCATCCTATATGTATGCAAGCAAAACTCAAGTTTAAGTGATTTCAGACAAAATCAGAACCTCCGAAGGGACCAAAATTACTGCCTCTGCCAGTATGTTTCTGCTCTAATATCCTTACTTCATAGCTGGAAAACTGTTCATGCATTGGATTTCTAGTACCTATCCCTCAACTCGATCCACTGGGATCAGTTGTAAATTGTTTTAAATACACGATCCCGACGAAATACGCAAATACACAATTTTCAGCCTAAAAAGGATACTCCTGGACGTAGTGCAATGAATGCAGCGGTAAGTTCAGAAAGAAGTTGCAAGGATAATTAATTCCGTCTGATTCCATCGACTTCGATCGCTAGCCGCGGCTCTCGCTGCACCATCCTCGTACCACATTCCTCCTGGGCACCCGTACAGGCGAAGAGAACCTTGCAGTTGGGCTCCTTATGACGTGCACCCTGTACGATCCCAATCACCTGCCGCCCCGTCTCTACCGTAACATGCCGGATAAGATTCCACTTATTTATACCAGTATCTAAGCTAGACTTCTACAGTAATGCGCCATAACATGCGGGACCTCACGCATATTATGTTACCGTGGTACCAAAAAAGTCAACACATCTATATGTACAACTAGATATACGTCTCAAGGGGTGCGCTGACGTTGGTAGCGGTAGATTTAATTAACAATGTTATAACTGCAGTGATTGGTAAACTTAGACTTACGCGAAAATCAGAGGAGGTACATAGTTTGCGCCCTCCCTACATAGACCTTTATCCGTACTTATACTACTTCTCTTCTCTTACTAAGAGCAGGACTGGAGTAGCATAAAACAACTAATTTTGAACTGTCATCCAACAGTACATTGCTCGGAAACAGAAATTGACTAGTGATTTCAGCGCATCTATCAGTGACTGTGAGACTTTCTTTCAGACTAAATCTAAAGTGGGCGATGATGGTGGATACGAGGCCTGTCCTGACATGACTCCATCCGAGTTGGCTAAAGCGGCCGAAGTGAATGCAGCTGCAGGCGGGGCAACAGCGAAGTAATTGGTTGATGAAGTCGTTGTGAAATTTCGATAATTTGTTGAATGTTCACTCTAACATCACTATTTACCCCATTTTCAACAATGATCTGTCCTTTCTCACGTACTGCATAAACTTTTGACGAGGAACCCGTTACTGTAAAGTACAAGTCAGGCTCCTGTCCATTCTACAATATTTCAATAGTGAATGACGAGCATAC
>MU913766.1:0-21238 GCA_036418165.1 Cooperia oncophora | reverse complement strand
CTGGCGTGACTGCATACTTCACTTGGACATGGCGTTGTTTGTGGGATATTTCCATCTGATAGGAGTGTTCTCCTATCTTGGGCTGGACAAAGACATGGTCACAAGTTCTGAAACTGCAATGTCCTTCCAGAAGCGCAGCTGCTGCTACAGTTGAGTGATGTATGCAGCTGCGGACTCTCCATCTCTGAGATATAAGGTATACTTTGGCTCCGGCGCCTGTGGCGCGGGCACAAAGCGGTTCTCTGCCAGAAGGATGTGGCAATCGTGCTCAGGTCTTATTTCTATAGGCAAGTATTCAACCAAATCTGCCTGGAACAACAAAGTAGGTAAAAACTAGCTTGTTTCCGAAAGACTGGGGCATGGGAATGGGTATGTAGTGCCAAATACCTTTTATCAAATGCTTGCGGGCAAACCACAGATTGGTACGTTTGTATAGAACATGTAATTATCCGCTACCATGTAGAGCGTATGTGGTCAAAATAGCCTCATGTTCCTGAACGTTACGATACTCCACCTGAAAACGTTAATCATCTAACTGCATCAGAGTTAATTTATTTTCAAATTTACGACTCGTTCAGATTTCCTATTATTTTTTCCTCAAAAGCGATTTCATCATTCCCAATTTTTGTTCACTGTCGCTGTTCTGTCGTTGAACCCTCTTACCTCGACTCGCAGGTAGTTCACGATTTTTTTTTCATTTATGCAGGAAACTGTGGAACAAAGAAATTACATAGACTGCTCCTTTCTCCATAGTTTGCAATTTGCTGTAATTTCCTAGTGCTAGACAAAATGGCGAAGAGATAAATGCTGTGAATTACTTGCAAAAAAAGTTCTTACTCAGTTGTACTTTCCGCATCGTCGTTCTCTGGTCGGATATTAATCACTCATGCTACTGTTTTTTACTTGTGATCGCTCTGTCCTGGTGAACTTCTCGTATAATGACGAGGTGTAGGTCTGATAGTGCGCGGAGCAGATGAGAGCCATCAGGAGGGTATTTGAACTCCATATCCCCTAGAAGCGGTGGGCGTGGCTGCGTAATTCATTCAAACGTGACGAAGATTGGGTCACTCTCGGAATCTTTCAATTCGAAACAATGTCCTGTCGTCTTCCATTTTGTCGTACAAAGACGTTCATCTGTTCCAGAACGAAAGCATCCCACCAAAATGCCGCTACACATTCCAAAGTGCGTAGCCCCGGCCCTACCCGCCAATTCAATGAATTGAAACGTATAGAAATAGAGCACAAATCACAAATTTTGCCTCCCTACGACTACTTACCATGCTGGCATACTGGCAGGCTTAGCACGCGCACGGTCCGGGATTACATCGTGGAACGGATTTCGTCTTGGCCAACCAAGCCATTCTACCCTCCGGGGACGGTGAATTGGTACCAGATTTGTCTGGGAGGATAAAACACTGACTTGTACATCGGCTGGCCACCGCAAGTCATTGTATAGGCCACATCGCATTCAATATCTCACTACCATTCTGAATGGAAGCAGTATGCCTGCCCATCTTCAAAAGGAATGATCAACGGCGAAGACTTTATTACTTATCCTTTATGACTAGCTTGTGGCTCTCTCCGTATGGCGGTGGAAAACTTAACGTGTTTTGGACTCTTGGAGGAAAAATCGCGTCCAGTTGGATTGTAGATAACATAATTGTTCAAAAATGCTCGTGTCAGGGATGCGGGTGGAGAGGAGGAGTGGACTCTCTCTGATCGAGGAGGAAAGCGTTCATACTTTGCGATTTGGTCGCTCTGATCAGGCGGCTGGCTCGGACACACAACTAAATCGGCCAAATCGTGTGGTATGAACGCACCTCAAAAGGATAATTATGTTAGTCATCTGCTCAAGTCAGTTTTTCTAAGGCAAGACAATCGTAATCCTGATAATTCTCAGCGGGCGCAGCCAGCAATGCCGCCAGCCGCGTGAGCCAGGTGCGTGGTTCTAGGCCGCATATACCATGTTGTTATGCCTTCTGTTTTTCCCCTGTAGAGAACCTGATCAGGCGAGAGATGTGGGGACATGATACTCGAACCATTGCGCCCATTGCAGCACAGTGCACCCTCAAGCGCGATGATACATTAGGTTATACCGGCTGTCTCCCCCTTTACTCGGCTGTTGCGCCTTTCCTGCGAGTCCTTTTGCATTCTCAACTCGTTCTCTATTTTAAATTCGCACTAAAGCGTCAGTACACACGCAGTTCGT
The DNA here is from genome assembly GCA_036418165.1 of Cooperia oncophora. Taxonomy (NCBI): domain Eukaryota; kingdom Metazoa; phylum Nematoda; class Chromadorea; order Rhabditida; family Trichostrongylidae; genus Cooperia; species Cooperia oncophora. Next base: position 19,029 of record MU913766.1, on the reverse strand, counting down.
AAAAGATCCAGTTACTCAGCTACATCCCACACTCTGTGCAGATTCCAACAAGTTTTATGCAGTTGTCGCACCTTAGGTGATTCCATGCGACAACTTCCGTTCCGTCTGCACAGGGGTGAGAGGCCTTATATTTTGCATATGACGTGCAGAAATTAGCAGAGCAAGGCTGTCTAGTTGGCTACTCATACTACAGTAGTTTCCTATCAAGAAATAGGTCCTGCTGTTGCGATGTCGTTGTGCTGCGAGCCCTTTACAATTCGTTCGTATAATTGGCCGTGACTGCCAAGATCCATACAAGGAGCGTCCTACATCCACTTGTTTAGAGGCTGGTAGCGCTTCTCGCACGAGCGAAGATGGCAACGTAGCTGCTCCCTTCATTACATTGATCGTCCGGAAATCGAGTCTTGGTTCGAATATCATCCTGATGTAAACTGAATCTTTCATCCGTCCCATTTTCTTGAATGCTAAATGTTTTGGTCTAAAGATAGGAAATCACGATATGCAGCATCCGGCTCCTCATAACTCAGATACGCATTTAAAAACCACTATCACTTCACATGGGAGTAGCACATTCCTGAAGGACTTTATCGACACGAACCACACTGTTTTTATATAACAAAAATATTTATACAGCTGTAGGGGTTTGTACAGTAATCAATAGTATGAGGTTAGACGGGTTTTGCAGTGCGGGTGGCCTGGAGTGACCTTTGGAGGAGTTTGATCTACACGATCAACCCTCGGGAGGTCCCTCAGGAAAGTGACCTGGAGGCCTACCTATTTAAGCCGCTTTACCAGTAGAACGGGTAACAGGTGGACCTCATTGGTCGACTTCCTAAAGGTTAGTTCTTATTGTTCCCATGACGTCATCATAGTAGTTTACGACCCTTTTGAACTTTCCCTGTAGGTTGAAATAGTGTGTGGATTTCGAGAATGTCTTCCGGCTTTCCAGGCTCTGAAGACGGCGACGACGCCGAAACGTCAGCCGAATAAAGACTTCTTAACAATCTTGGTGTCGAGCTAAATCAATCTGCTGACAGTACTACAAAAATAAGTTATGGGCAAAAGTCAACGAGACTCAAACTACACTCCACCGCAGCGACCACTGTGAGAGTGTACAAGGGAGAAAAGCAGATATGTACAGTCATAATCCTTGCAATTTATAGGGAGTAGGACGGGTGCACGGTTTGAAGAGCAGCCAGGGCAAATTTCTTCCAACTGAGGCAGGCTCAGGATGGCACCGTTGTTGGTATGAGGCCGTCCTAGCTGCGCTCCAATGCACGCCGCGTCACACGCCCTTGCGTTTGCAGTGATCATGACTAGCGAGAGCTCTATACCTAGAGGAGCTCTCACTGGTCATGATCACTCTAGGCTACAGCATTTTGCAAAGCTTATCGGCTTGAATGATGGGCGTGTCAAGAAGGGATGGGTTTGGCGCGGAGCCTGTCCCTTTTTTCTTTCGGTAAGCGGCGCAACTGTGTCATGTCATTCCTATCGGTCGTTTTCCACCAGTTATTGTCGCTTACCCCGTTTAACAACCGTGGAACGGGCTGGGAAATGCGCGTCAAACCCAGCTTCTCTGATATGCCCCATCATCCGTAACTAACGAGACTGTATGTGTGAAAGATGAGAGCCGGTACACCTGACCATCGCGAGACGCCCCTTCCTTCCCTTTGGTATGGACTGCAGCTGAGCAGGCAAGGCGAATGAACTGTATTACTTCATGAACTAGAATGCTTCATGAAGCTTCATGCGATTATTAAAGCTCCGTTAAAAACCGTCATGCGTTCAAAAATCATAGAACTCTGAGTGGACAGTGAGCAGCGCTATGTGTGGGCTGCTTGCACTTTTGAAGAATTGTGTCTTTCAGTTAGGCAGTTAAAAAGTTTTCTCGCTGATTTCTTAAAGACACATTCGGCATTATGAGCAGAATTCCTTCCCTATACAAAAAAACCGGCCCGCCCCATCAAAGGTTGTACCACCTCCTCTAGAAAGCAGCGTGGGTGCTGCGGCTGTCATTAGCTCAGGAAACCAACCCCTGAGTTGTCTGCTCCATCCACTGGATTGACGGCCTTGTTTTCACATCTATCAGACATGTCTCGGGGTAATCACGTTTATCTATCGCCTCTTTCCATCGTACTTTTTGTTTCTGGTCATTCTCTCGCGCTCGTAGTGGCAGTTCGCCTCCGTGGCCGATACTGAAGTTCGATCGGGAAGAGGAGGGCATTATGGAGGACGATTTCGACATTGTTTTTCAATATTTTTCCATACCGCTAGGATTGTTTTGCTCTCAGAATTTACGTTTGGACCTCTTGGCCCACCTCCCCCCTACCAGCGACTCGTAATCGCGAAATGTGCCCTTCAAGTGCAAACATGCTCTGCCCTAGGACCAAATTCTCGCAGCCGTGGAAGTGGAGTATTTCAAAAATAAACGGCGTTTTTGATCAAGTGGACCATAAGAAGAAGTTATAAGCAGCGGAAAAGACCCATTGCAAGTGAGTGACAGATATTGGACATTTTTTGGGGTTATGACAAAGCTAATTTGACAGCGCTAGCCCGAAGACTTCATTTGAAATAGTGTCATTGACGATGCTTCCTTTACCTACTTTACAACGGCTCCCAGTTGGGAACATTTGGATGATACTCTCCGTCTGTGAGTGTTCACGGAGTTCGAATCTTTTTTTGCCAGGAAATTGTTCAAGGTTTCGAAATCGCAACGTGAGCCCGTCATAATCATATCCCGCATTTGTCAATCATTCCAAATGGGCCATTTCCGTAGCTCGTTTGTTTTGCCTCACAAGTATTCTTCAACTAAAGACTTCCGATTACTCTCATTACATCAGTAGCATAAAAATGACAAGCTTGCATCACCTACTGCTACTTTAATCGTTCGTTACGGACTAATGAAAGGCGACAATGCTCGTTGTTGCAAGCTAATGTGGCCCACTGCAGGCTCCTTTCAAAAAAAGATATGAACACTCCATTTCGCTCGCTCAAGACTTTCATGAAAAAGTCCAACTATCAGGCAATCGGTCATTCTGTATTTAGCCTCGCGTCCCTGGGGATCGCCCGAAATGTCTGACAAACCCTCTGATCCAGTTGTCATCAATACGTTTAATTATGTATCTTACCTTTCTGATCTTCGACACTGGTAAATCGCCATCTTTCTTTCTTTTCCTTATTCTTTTCGCAAGACAAATGAGCAGGGCCAACATCACCCCTAGGTTCGGTGATTCCCCAAGAGGGGACGTATTTGGCTCCCTGAAGAAAAATTCCTTCTTTGTAGTTGACTTTTGCTTGTTTTAGTGACGCTATATGAGAGGAGGGGGGGGGGCGGTTGTATGGCCTCCTTGTTGGGGTGCCGGAGGTAGTTTTCGTCTTCCGGACCTTTGAAGAGGAGGTTGGCGTTTCGCTGGTTTTCCCTTCTTTCATTATTGTGACTGCTCCCGCATAGTTCCCTCCTTCACCGAGCCTCCCCCCCCCCAAGCTTGATTGAGGAGGGAATAGGACTGGCGTACGCTGACCATACAAATCCTCAACCGATGGTGTGCCCTGGACATAGGGTAATTAGTAGAAGACGTTGGTCACCCTTTACTTAGACCGCAGCTTCTCCTCGGTTCAGAACCACGTAGCTTAGATATGATTGGCATAGCCTATAACGTAGGCGTGACAAGCCGGCACCGCCAAATACAGTCCCCTTCCCTCCATCTACCGAGTACGACCCCCCTCCCCTTGGGACATCCTCAATATACGACATGCTGTGATGGGAAGTCGATGTCGGGGTGAAAGATGAGAAACTCTGATCAGTTTTTGATCTTGATGCTGGACATTGCCCTTATCGCATTTTTCTCCGTACTGAAAAAGAGGCGACAGCTCAATTGGGAGGAGTAGAAGGAAAAATGCCCGCGAGTTTATCTTGTTTTAAAAGCGGATTGTCATCGACTCAGGCTGAACAGCTCTTGTGCTTTTATGTGAATCAATCGGGGACGTCAAAGCTGCATATGAACTACTGCGGCGAACCCATTACATGTAAGCTAAGCGACTGCGAATTCAGTGCTGCGCGCAGGAGGAACTGTTAGTGAGCGCCTGGCTTTTCGAGCATGGCATTGTAGGACGGGTTTCTCGTGCGCGATAACTTCAATATGAAAACAACTGCTATCTTTGTTTCTGCTGCTATCAGTAGACATGGTTCACGGGACCTGCCACCAAATTTGACATATGTCTCACAAAACCTGGACGACGCCGATTTCAAAATCCAAAAAGTGACCGCACGTCCACGGTCCTATCCGATCTCAGGGATTTCGAGTATCCAGCGCGAGGCCAAAAAAAAAAAGGACCATTTTCGAGTCACATATCAGCAAAGTTTTCGCTGCCCAGACAGAGGACGTGGATACGAGTACCAGGGCGGAAGATACCCAAGATGTTCCTCTATAAGCAGGAGCTGGCTCTCGCCCATCGCCTTCATGTACACCAAAATATGAAGTCATCTCCAGCCGCAACCTGACTGGGGAAGGCCTTCGGAATTCATGTCACCTCCCGAACAGCTGCGAAACTTCGGATGTCACCCATAAAGGCAGTAGCTACCAACCACCAGCAGTACTCTCGATCTGGAAGACCTCCATCATCGAGCAGCTCCGTCAACGTCGCTACGGTCTAGGACATCATCTTCACCTCAGTCGCCAAGGCGCCAGTTGATGGTGGTACCGGACGTACCTGGAATGGAGAGACCGATATTTTCTTCGTGGCCCCGGACTAAAGGTGAGCGCTGGCGGTTACATCGAGCAACTCGAGGAGAATATCCCATCTTCATGTCGTCGCCCGTACCTTCTTGGAAACTTTGTACTGCTACAGGATTGGGTGACACCCACCGATTGGAATCAAAGGGCGTTGGGAAAACTCTTGCCTACTTGGAAAATGAAGGATGTTGAGTACCTGAAGAAGATGGAATATCTAAGTAGGTCACCTGACCTAAACTCCTCAATTACCCGGTTCGGGCGGAGCTCAATAGGGTGGTCTACAGTGGCGGAGAAAGGAGAAATCAGCTATATCCCTGAACTCAGGTACCCACTCACGGTCGCGTGGCAGAATCTCTCGATGGCGCTCCTCCAGAAGGCTGTGGCGGAGTATCATGATAGTATTTAATATGCTCTTTCAATATGGTGCCTGGTATGGGAACCATGCTCCGATAAAAAATTATTAATAGTTGTAACTTATAGCGCCTCTGAAATCGATCTGCGTAGGAAAAAAAAAAGTCTTTTTTGGCTCTCCCCCCTGTATGTATAAACAATATTGCATCCAACAAGTCAGATGGTGAATGGAAATAGAGCGCGTGGTGCATCACAAAAGGACGTTGACCAACGACGGAGGCTAATTCGTTTTTACGAATTCATTTTTATTTTGAGTACCAGTCTGTCTTCGTTAGCTTACTCTGCCTAGCGCAGGATAGCGTGCGTTCCGGGAGAAAGTACGAACTGCTATTTTGAACATTTCGCCACATGAAGGTGAAAATCCAGGTCGCAGCATCTGCTGTATTCAAATCAGACGAGCGCAACGGCTAGATGTCCCTCATCCAGTACCCGAGAGCTAGAGCTCCAGCATTGGTTTTGTGCCACATGCTAGCGCCAGGACTCGCTGAAGTATGCCGCCACACTCGCTGAAAATGGATTCAGGGCACATATCCCCCGAAGTGAAACCTCGGATGAAATCTTGTTTTGCGATGTGACACCGAAACCGAGGCAGTACGGAGGGAGGTGGTGTACAAGCGACATTAGGAATGTTGTAATCTATTCAACTCAAGGAGCGCCAGTCATCTTGGGATGCCCCACAATCACTTTCAAGTTGTGTTGACATCTTGAAAACTGTTCGTGGCAGTCCGTTTCGGGACTCTTATTTTTTCCAATCTTTCAGAACACTACCGTAGAGCTGTGGCCCTACAGGCGCGATGATTACGGATGCCTAGCCTTCTGTTCGCGAATACTTTGACTCCTGCGCGAGGTCCTCAGCGGCTACGCTGAGGCTAGCTACATCGCCACCCTTCCCTCTTCCTTATCCTTTTCTTTGCGGGTCATGAAACGTGGCCAGTTCTTCGCAAGCCACAATAAGCCTTGTGGCATAACTGCATACAACCACGGTTTAAGCTCACCCCGAAACAGTTTCTCTTTCGAAGCGGTGAAGGATCCGTAATCGCTGAGTACGTCAACCCAAACAACACTGAGATTGCAAAAGTCGTTTGCGGCATCGGCCTGAATCAAGGAAAGCTGAGGAGTTTTTCGAGCATGTCGATTTCCAACATTTGGATAGTTACAGCACCATGCTGTCTGAGCTTTGAGCGAAGCTGTGAGCGGGGCAGAGATTTAAAACATTCCTTTCTCCGAATACTGTGATATTCTTGCTATGAAACCCTATTTCAAAACTTGAGCAGAATCTCCTCCAGCGAGGTACCTTTTCGACGGGGATAACTTCGTTCATCATAATATAGAGGCAAAAAGAAGACAGGGTTAGAAACAGCATGAGATTTGCTATTCAACAGCTGCTTAAGTTTCTTTGTACAGTGACTATCTCAGATGATATATTACTGCAAACTTGTCAAAGAAAATTTCTCTTACAATCACCTGCAAAATGTGGGGTCTTTTCATTCTCACTAGAACCCCAGGCATTCTTCCAGATTACAAATGAAGGAAAAGTCTTCGACGTTGATCGGTCCTCTTTGGGATGCACCACAGAATTACTTCCATTGAAATCGTAGTAGCTTATTCAATGACCTATATAGTGAACCGCGCCGATGTACACCGATGTACAAGTCAGTGTGTGTTCTTATCTTCCTAAGCAAATCTGGTATCAATTCACTTACTCCGGAGGGTAGAATCCTTATTTGGCCTGAATGCGAGCCGGGCCGGGTTTGGACCTCGTGGATGGTAAGCGTGCCTTTTGCCACTGCACAACCTCCGCCATTTTCGGAGCATTTACTGAATTTATGATATATAAAATTGAAGTAGTTGGTGTTGATCGCCCCCACTATGAGGTTCTCCACGCACTCGGTCTTTATTCACACATAGCTGATATACACACAATCAGTAGGCTCAGAAGAAACGAATGATCCCTCTTCGGCTGCATTGCATTACCAAAAGTGATCGTTCAGGCTACGCTCATCTTTTACGGCAGCGTCCACCAGCGACCATCAGCGTACACCAGCGACCTTCAGTGTTTCGAGCGTTATAGCGAACGGCAGGGTCTATCAGCGTCTAACAGCGTGCACCGGCGTCCGCCAGCGACCAGGAGTACGGTGTAGTGTAGTAATACGGAGTGGTTCCACACGCCAAAATTTCACGACGCCTAATCAGCTGTCTCCTCTCTCCTACTTCCCCATGCTCTACCAGCAGTCTGCTACCCTCCTACTTCCCCTACTCTTTACTTCTGGTCGCTGGTGGACACTGGCAGACGCTGGAGACGCTGGTAGACACTAGATCGATATCCGTACTTTCCTAGTTCCGAGACGCTGATGGTCGCTGGTGGACGTTGGTAGACGCTGGTAGACGCTGCCGTTTGCTAGATCGACATCTATAATCTCCCAGTCGCTGACGGACGTTCGAAACGCTGATAGTCGCTGGTGGATGCTGGTGGTCCGTCGCTGCCGCATGAATTCAGAATTAGTGAAAGATTCAGAAAGCAAACTACCAGTGGCCGCAGGTGGGCTCATTCTTCTCTCTTAAACATCTCTACTGATTGCCACGACTTAACTGTTATATGACTAATCGATCAGAATCGTAATGTTCTTCGTGAAGATGCTGAACAGTGTGACGTTTATGGGGTCTTCGCTATAGAGAACATGGGCAACTTCAGCAGGCTGAGGAACTAATGGAATAGTTATGGCGCGTCGTCGAGTTTCATCAATGTCGTGGAGGTGATCATTTGATTGGCTCGCAGCGATCAAAACTGAACGGGATCGCAGTTACAATACGCTCTAAATGTTTTTGTAAATCGGCGGTTTGGACCGGATTAATCGTCGCGTTAGCGCCGATTTACAATTTAGGAACGGTATTGTAATTGACCGATTCCGTCGATAGTGTAATGGCAAGCGAAAGCCTATATACAATGCGTGTATTTTATCCTCTCAGACGAGTCTGCACCAGTTCGCTTGACGAAGGGGGAGGAGGGAGGGGGTAGGCGGGAGAAGGCCCTCAATAGGTTTGTCTGGTGGTTACAGGTGCGCGCAAATTGTGAATATCCACTCTTGTGAATGACCTCCCCCTTCAGTGAAACAAAAATGAGCAGCGCTTGAAAAGGACTGAGCTTGATCTTCTGTCACTGGAGCAAGATGCTTGATTTCTCCTGATTTCAGCTGTTTTCTTCCCGTCCCGTCTCTGCCCTTTCTTAATCATTCGGTTCTTTGCAACTTCTGTTGTTTCCACCCCTTTATCAAATCTCGCAGTGCGCCTATTTCAACAGAGCAAGGTTTCTGAGTTATTGCAATTCGGATTTACCACATTTTTTTTAACAAGTGTAAGGATCTGACGAGGATTACAGTAGCAATTTTTCTGCTTGGGCGGAATGGTAGTTTGCTATAATTCTTCCGCACTGTTCCCCTTGCGGTAATAACGATACCGAAGAGAGTAGTTCGTCATTCTTGCTCTACACTCAGTTGATTATGCGCATTATCTTTGCATAATTACAAGTTTTCCTCGTTCTTGCACGAGTGAGCTACTATACTGACCCTAAATAAAGGAGCGCTAGACTGAAAAACTAATAAGTTTGTGAGAGTATCTATTAATCTGCAATTCCAAGGAGTATTATGAGAGTCACAGGAGAGATGAAGTGAAGGTTTCTAGCACAAAGCAATGAACGACGCTTCTTCATATCTCGAGACCTTGGATCCCTTGAGCCTATTCATTCTCACTTCTTCTATCAAGAGTGGAGGTGGTTCGTTTGCAATAGCTGTCAGTTGCAGTTGCACAGTTAGTGTGATTTGACCGAAGTATGAGTCATTGCTCAGTTCTTAGTGTTTCTAGAGAAAAAAAATCAATATGATTTTCGAGTTGGCCATCGCAGTCATTATTCGGCAGCACTTGTGAAGAGCAGTCGGTTATTTAGCCCCGAACTTGGCGGTAATACTTAGCCCGGAGGACTCAGCGATCGCTGGATGGCGGTGATATGGAGGCACCTATCGGTCCCTTCTCAACGACCATTCTCGCCTATTGTAAAGGATAGGTCGACTGGTTTCCATACAGTCGTAGAGCGACTCCCGCAGGTTCTGTTACCTCCTGACCTTGTCATACATCCCCGCCAGAGACTTTGAGAACCTTCGGAGAGCTCAGTGCCTCTTGTAGGTCGAATGACAGGCACAAAGAGGTAGATGAGCTCCCAGATTGCTTGAATTGGACCGTCGCGTCACTATGTGGCTGTGAATTGAAGACGCATTCATTTCAGGAAACCGCAGCCTAGTCGTGCGAATGAATCGAGCTATTTCCTGAGTGCCTCTCTCTGCTGATCGCCGACGCGGTAAACGGGTGGCTCTTCTGATTACCCGCTTACATACATACTTACCAGTCTACCCGCCTATACCTCAATCGGCACCTGTCATATGTTACAGCGGACTATGTGACCTGCTGTACATTCACGTGCTAGAACTCGAGATTTCGTCGCTCGTCATGGTGCGAGAACGATCCTTTGGCACACAATCTATTTATTTTCTATTTTTCTGAGGGAAGGTGGTGCCTGCGGCATGTGGGACAAATGATCCGGTCTAGAGATGACCAGCAAGCCATGTTGCTCACCAGGAGACGTAATCAAGTACGTTCGTCTGTATTATCACGAACCGACTTTGCATTAGCGCGTTGGCGCGTGGAAGTTCTGTCACTTTTTCGACTCAATATTTTCTTCTATTACTGAGGGCATGAATGGTAACCTGTGAGCAGTTATACGAGTGGTCCTTCTATTATAGTACCCTCGCTTGTGTTCCTGGCTTATCCGTTCTCTGCCAGTTGGACCACGGAATGTCATCGCCCCATCTGCGCCAAGCCGACCCTTCAAATGCTTCTAATAGTCGCGCACTTCAAAAGTTTAGCGTTTCCTTATGCAATTAGACTGGATAGCTTCCACCTTGCAGATGGTGTAGCATCACTGCAGGGGGAGTCCTTCGTACGCGCACGCAGTGACCTCCCTAATCATTCATTACTGAAGAAATTACGAGAAAACTCGAAGTATGAGTTCAAGCCACAATGAGATGATGTTTCCGATTTGCTATCGCCGTTAGTGAGGGCGATGGCATAAATGAGCGTGCTCGAAAAATGCAAGGACCCGCAAGGACATTGCTGTACGTTTTGATCTAGCACCCTCTCTATAGAAAAAAGCCATTTGAAAAAGGGCAGACGTTTCCGCTAAACCTAACACGTCGGTCACAGTCGGTGACCCCGCAAGTCTATAGGCCCACTCGCCACTGATGCCTTACGATCTGCCCGGTTAGGATTTCGTGCGTAATACTGAAGTTGAGCTTTTTTTTGCGGGAAAGGGCTGTTATGGCTGCCCGGCAGATCTACGGTGAGCCCCTAGACGCTAGGTTTTGCAGGGTCCTGATGTATCACATGCCTTTGCCCTGAGTCAGGTAGGTGTATGGCAATGACATGGCAAGATGGTTCTTGTGGAATATGCATTTTTAAGTCAACTGGTCATCTTGTTCTATGTGGACGAACCGAAAAGTTATGTCAAGGATGGAACATTCCACCAGAAGCGCTGGAATACCTCAGGTTGAGTTGAGGATGCAAATAAGACCTATAGGACCTATTATTAATTTATACACTCCTGTTTTCCCTGTTAATGTAAAACGTATTCACAGCGGCAGATGCGGAGTTCTTCGTGAAAGCAGGGAATGAAGCAATATTCTCCAACATTTTTGAATCGCTCGGCATTTTTCGATATTCTCTACTGGTCCTGGCATGTCTGAAATTTCGTGATATAGTGGAACCTTGGATTTCGCAGAATTGAGCTTACGGAGGAAGCATCACATGCCCCCGTTTTTTTGCCACCATAGCTCGCCACGATATTGAAATATGGGCTATGATAATACGAGGCGTATTGTGAAAAAGCCTTCAGAGTCAGAACGGCTACCAGAACAGTTGTCGTAGAGGAACACACAATTCAGGCGTCCTCAATCTGCAGTCAGCCATGGATCCCCGGGGAGACGGGCAAGAGAATCGTAATTTGCCGCTCCGCCGCGCGCGGCGATGGGCGCGACGTTTTCTTAATTCGTATTGGCCTGTCGATTAGAGCAGCGGTTTCCACGTGAGCTACGAAACTGCAGACATTTATGACCACTCTCGGTTCAACGTTGCCTGTTGTCGCCATTTACGACCTGGAACCATCGTCATTTGCGGGCGCGACGTCGCACGCGACGCCCATCAGCGCGGCGAATTACGATTCTCTTGTCACGTACCCGGATCCCCGACAGTGAAATGTTTCGTCGCGCTAAACCGAGACGGATCGTAAGATTCACGAATCGACCTGCAGAACAGTTGTCGTAGGAGGCACAGGGGAACCAGCAGGCGATCTGTTATATGATTTTCCTTCTCTCTGACTCAGAAGTCTGCAGGACGAGAGGGAAGATTAGTTTTCAGTTGGTTTGCATTGATGATTCCAATAATCGATCCATTTGATCCATGCCTCGAGTTTTTTTTGTTTCTATCTTCATGCTCCTCCTGTGGTACCGTACTATGAGTCTTACAGCAGTTCAAGTTATACTAGTTTTATGAGCAGATTTCTAAGTAGTTTCTAATTATTGTTTTGAGATGCTTACAATAATATTCTCTTCAGTGAGCATGATTGCATAGCATATCGCAACTGTCGAGTCGCGGTCAGTCGGTATCCGCCTACAGTTTCCCATCACTGGCTGTCTTCTTCATAAATCGATAGAAATCGATCGCTACTTGCCCCCCCCCCTTGTACATCTATGTAGCGACGCTTCGTACCAATTGTCATCATAAATGACGCGATAAGAGCACCAGCGTCGATGGAACTGTACGGACAGCACTGGGAGGCGAGTGCGGTGGGAGTGCGGGTTGGCATGTTGCAGCTTGATAAGACTTAATTGGGGTACCTTCGTTGAAAAAGGCCTTGCAGTGCCTGCTCAGAGGCGCCGAATTCTGTCCTGCTAGAAGTGTTTATCCTACACGCCTTGTGGATTTGTCATGCCACTTGGCTTTAAAGGCAGAGGGCACGGGGGATGCCGCTGTTGCCAGCTTCATAGGTGGAAGTGCGAGACTCGGCCACACCTCTCTGAGAGCTTCCACCAATTATACTGGCTACAACCGCCCGCCCACAGCGATCGTGCTCACTGCTTTCAAGATGGAACATTCCGCAGGAAAATTCGTGTCGACTACGGTGATCCCAAGTTTTTACGAGGACTCCTCCAAGACTTCGAAATATAGTACAGTAGCTTGATCGTTTAGCCTTCCGAGATTGGTAACGACGTTTATTAGACTAACGTTTCGGCGAAAATCGCCTTCTTCGGAGTCCTGTAAAGTCGGAAGCACATTATCGAGACACTTCACCCAAAAACCAAAATCACTTACAAAGGAAATCAAGGGTAGGAAATCTAGGAACGAAATCGTAACAGACCTAAAACCAACCTCTTACTGATGTAGAACTCTACCGGGCACTCTGAGCCTAGAGATTGAGCGGCGCTTTTATATGAGTTTTCAGCTCAGAGTTTCACGGGTCAAAGGGCTTTAGGGACCATATGCCATTGTGAACAATGTGTAAAGGCCTAAAGGAAAGAATTTTGAAATTGGGCAGAACAGGCCAACCGCCATCAGGGATAAAGGGCCAGAAGGGGACACACATAATTGTGAGGACCGGGTCACCGCCGAGAAATAGAAATGGGCCAATTTGAAAAAATTACTGCAATGGTAGGGACGAACAGCTATAAGGCCCCCCTGGATTGATCAAGTAGATCAAATCCTTCCAAATACAGCCGGAACATGCGGGTCCCCGCCGATCGCCGCGCATTGGTATAATTATTGATTTTAGGGGTTGCAGTAGGGACCACCCCGCCGGCGCCCCCGCGGGGGTATGGATCGCGTAGGTCAAAGGGCGCAAAGCTCAGCGAAGAGTGCGAGCTCCCTGGTAACCTCTATGCACTCGTCCTTCCTGTTGATTCGAGGACTTTTTGCAGTGATCCACAAGGCTTCGAGGGTCCTTCGAGCTGAGATGTCCTGTTCACGTGCAAGGATCGTGACTTTCACCACGATCTCTTCATCTCGGTGTTTTTGGGCCTTGTGATCACCTAAGGGAGTGCATATTTTGGATCTTTTTTGAGACCATCCAAGTGCTCTTTAACCCTGACGCAAAGTGGCCTACCCGTTTCCCCCACGTATTGGTCCCCGCACAACTGACAGGTGATTAGATAGACGACTCCCGCGGTCATGCAGTCTCCGTTCCTTCCGAATGGACAGATTACGCAGGAAGGGGTTTGGCAAAGTCGGTCATAAAGGCGGTTTCGGACCAACTGCCTCTTTAGATTTCGAGGAGGAATATCAATCAGTCTCACCATGTCCTGAGATCGCGCTTCCTTTATGCAACCCGAATAGGACACACTCGTACGTCATCCGATACGCAACCGCAATTACAAAGGTAGCTTGCTTTTTGCTCTACTTCTCGTCGGTCTTCGGTAAGAAATTCCGTCTCTCTGTTGCCGATGTTCGGCTTGGTCCCGTTTCGATGTAGCCATTTTCTTGCGCGATACGATGCGCAAGTGCTATCGAGTCCGTCCTGCACGCACCCTCCGATGAGACTGCGGAGGCCGTACGGAGCATGTTGTTGACGGACTGCGCCCTCTTGTAATTCGACGGGTGAGCCGAACGCAGTTCACCGATGAGTATTTTTCTGCCTAGTTTACACGGTACCACCTGGTTTTATAAGCGCCTCCAGAGAATTGAATCTGGACATTCAAAAAGGCCAACCAATCCTCAGTGGGCTTCTCGCGGGTGAACTTTATGCGTTCTGACTGCTGATTAAGCAGTTCGAAACAAGTGTCCATCTCTAGTTGAGTGGAACACACAATAAAGCAGTCGTCAATGTACCGGCAGTAAACAATCGGGTTTCTATTTAGCACAGGTTTTTCGATTTTTGACATGTATGCTATTGCTAGAGCAGGGGCCAACCTCTGGCCCATTGCTAGCCCTCTTATCTGCTTGAAGTACTCGCCCGACCACCTGAATACGTTGCATTTCAGACATTCATCTAGTAATGTCATTACTTGAGCAATGGTCAGGCCGTACAGATTGAGTCTAGCAGTTTGCTCACTGAGGATCTCCAGGACTGCTTGCATCGCATCGCTTCTGGAAACGTTCGTATATAGCGATGTAACGTCGAACGATTCCATGACGTTTCCATCCTCTAATCTAGACTCGCGGAGTGTCTGAAGGAACTTATTAGTGTTTGGCAAGTGTGCGGGGACAAACTGGAGAAGCTGCCCAAGGATAAGGTTTAGGAACCAGGAAATTCTATCCGTTGGACCGCCCACGCTGCTTATGATTGGTCTAACTTTGAAATCGGCAGGGTCCTCCGTCAGTACTTTTGTAGATGGGAGTTTGTGAGTTTTTATAAGGACATACAACACAGGGCACGCGGGCAAGTCGCATTTCAGCCTAGTCACCAAACTTTTCGGTAAGTTTGCTGATATAGCAACTTCGGTCCACGTCCTGTATAGTCGACGAAACTGCTTTTTGAATTCCTCCGGGGTGGACAAGCTATAGATTGTAGGATCCTGAAGGTGCAATCGCGTTATAGCTTTGTCCAAACTCTGAGAGAGGACAACAAATTCCCCACCTTTGTCACTGACGGAGATTTTTATTGCACCTGAAGCCGACAGCTCCCTGAGTTGTTTGAGGCCCCGTCTCTGCGCCACGCTGAGGTTGGAAGGATAACGTTTCTGAGCCGTTCGACGCAGAACCGCGAGCAGGGTAGTAGAAAGTAGGCGGAACTTTGGCGTCAACAGCGGGGTTGGGCTCCTGTGAAGGTAGATACATTGCTGGGAATGGAGGAGCTGGAATAGGTCCGCTGGTTCCCGTGGGGTGAGCATTGGTGGCAAGGGCTTCCAACTTGGCCTTGCGGCGCAGGCGATCATGCAGTGACTGCAAGTTCCCCACTGTATTTCGTAAAGCAATATGGCCAAGGGATTGACTAGGAGCATAGCTAGGTCCCAAATCTAACACAGAGATGGCGTCCACAGAAAGTCCTACGTCTCCAATGACCGTGACTCTTGAGCCTACTTGGTCACCGCTGATGTCCTCAGCTCCCGAGCTCCCCCCGATAGAGTCAGTATTAGGCTGAGCCTGAGGTTTTTGAAATCGTTCCTGACTCACTAGTCCGCTAAATTTCCTCTGCAATCTGATTTTGGTATTCGAGCAGCGAATTGAATCACAAATGTGCCTTCGACTCACCACGATTCTCCTCCAAGAGACTTTCAGATAACAATCGTTCACAACATAACTCTTTAGAAGCACATTTCTTCAGACAGGAATACAAAATATCTCGTTTTGCCTTGAGTGCCATGTTGAGAATCCGTTGTTCCAATGATTTCACTTCTTTTGAGTCTTCAGAGTGTCCACAGACTTCACACAGTCGCTTATTGGTGATAAACTTCGGAACTACGTGATGCTGTAGACAGCGTTGCAGGAACAGGATGGACTGCCTCGTCACAACGATTTTTTGTCGTAGTGACAGTACATCCTTTACGAGCCGGAAGCAGCTGGCTGGTACATTTCTCAGAATATTCCATGAACGGCTTTCAATTAATCTCGGCATATATGTAGTATATAGTACAGTAGCTTGATCGTTTAGCCTTCCGAGATTGGTAACGACGTTTATTAGACTAACGTTTCGGCGAAAATCGCCTTCTTCGGAGTCCTGTAAAAGTTCGGCGAAGCCACATTACGAGCACTTCACCCAAAAACCAAAATCACTTACCAAGGGAAATCAAGGGTAGGAAATCTAGGAACGAAATCGTACAGACCTAAAACCAACCTCTTACTGATGTAGAACTCTACCGGGCACTCTGAGCCTAGAGATTGAGCGGCGCTTTTATATGAGTTTTCAGCTCAGAGTTACTGGAGGCGCTATAAAACCAAGGTGGTACCGGAAACCTAGCAGTAAAAATATCATCGTGAACTGCAGTTCGGCTCACCCGTCGAATACCAAGAGGGCCATCGTCAACAACATGCTCCGTACGGCCTCCGCAGTCTCATCGGAGGGTGCGTGCAGGACGGACTCGATAGCACTTGCGCATCGTATCGCGCAAGAAAATGGCTACATTCGACGGGGACAGCCGACATGGCACAGGAGACGGATTTCTACCGAAGACCGACGAGAAGTAGAGCAAAGCAAGCTACCGCTTTGTATTCCGTTCGTATCGGATGACGTGAGTGCTGCTATTCGGGCTTGCATAAGGAAAGCGGATCTTCAGGACATGGTGAGACTGATTGATATTCCTCCTCGAAATCTAAAGAGGCAGTTGGTCCGGAACCGCCTTTATGACCGACTTTGCCAAACCCCTTTCCTGCGTAATCTTCCAATCTCGAAGGAACGGGAGACTGCATGACCGCGGATGTTTCCCGTTTCCCCCCTATCATAATCACCTGTCAGTTGGGGACCCAATACGTGGGGAAACCGGTAGGCCACCTTTGACGTCAGGTTAAAGAGGCACTTGGATTGGTCTCAAAAGACCAAATATGCACTCCCTTGAGGATGACACAAGGCTCAAAACACCGAGATGAAGAGATCGTGGTGAAAGTCACGATCCTTGCACGTGAACAGGACATCTCAGCTCGAAGGACCCTCGAAGCCTTGTGGATCACTGCAAAAAGTCCTCGAATCAACAGGAAGGACGAGTGCATAGAGGTTACCAGGGAGCTCGCACTCTTCGCTGAGCTTTGCGCCCTTTGACCTACGCGATCCATACCCCCGCGGGGGCGCCGGCGGGGTGGTCCCTACTGCAACCCCTAAAATCAATAATTATACCAATGCGCGGCGATCGGCGGGGACCCGCATGTTCCGGCTGTATTTGAAGGATTTGATCTACTTGATCAATCCAGGGGGGCCTTATAGCTGTTCGTCCCTACCATTGCAGTAATTTTTTCAAATTGGCCCATTTCTATTTCTCGGCGGTGACCCGGTCCTCACAATTATGTGTGTGTCCTTCTGGCCCTTTATTTGGGCGTGTTGGCCTGTTCTGCCGCAATTTCAAAATTCTCTTTAGGCTTATACAGCATGTCAAATCGGCATATGTCCGCTAAAGCCCCTTTGACGCGCGTGAACCTGAAGCTGAAAACTATATAAAGCGCGCGCCTCAAATCTTAAGCTCAGAGTGCACGGATAGTCTCATCAGTAAGAGTGTTGTGCTTTTAGTTCTGATACGTTTTCGTTCCTAGCTCTCCTACGCCTTGTTTCCTGAAGTGATTTCTGTTTTTGGTGAAGTGTCTCTGATATGTGTCCGACTTTACAGGACTCCGAAGAAGGCGATTTTCGCCGAAACGTTAGTCTAATAAACGTCGTTACCAATCTCGGAAGGCTAAACGATCAAGCTACTACTATATCTACATATTCGAGATTCCATTGAAAGGTTCATGGATATATTCTCGAAAACTTCGAAATAGCAGCCTCTTTTCGCGAGCTGATCTATTCAGTTTCTTGCCATGTCAGACGGGAATTTTTTTCTAGACGGAAATATTTGGACAGAGGGACTAGTTACCGCCCTAGGTGGGGGGGCGAGCAAAGTCTGAGTTCGAGGGCGGTGGAATTTTCGCATCACTCTTTGTTTATGCTCATTAGAAAGTAGACAAACGTATGTATCCTGGAATGGAGAGGGCGTGGCTCAAATACTTCACTCGAATCATGGTAAAGTGGCTTTCGTCAATTGAGATAACTGTCTGAATACCTTCTATTCTGATATTCGTCTTAAAGGCTTACAAGAGATGTCTACTATGTTCGTAAGCGTATGTAGTGGCCTCAACCGCTGCTAAAGCCCTGCGACTCGCTCCAAATGTACGCATCTCAGGGTATAGTGGGCAAGTCTAGTGCTCTTCCTAGACCCACAAAGAATAAAATTGTTGTTGTGGTTTCAAATGAACTGAGTGCTTTGGATGACCTGCCCAGCCATATTAGCAGCCCTTTCATAGGTTGCACTCAACCTGTACTGACAACCAAACATATGAATATGAAAACTGGTGTGATGAATCGCACTGCCTGCAAGTGCGAGTGTAGTTTGATCCCGATGAAAGATATCTTAGTTGGTTTCTTCTAGGACTATTTCTGTTGTCACATTTGTCTCTCGCAAGAGTCGTAATAGATTGTAGTACGGCGGTACTTGCTGTGCTGCGACAACCACTTAGCCTTGGTGTAAACGAGACCTTTGATAAAAGCGATCTTCCAGAAGGTTGAACCTGTAAAAAACAGTAATCGCTCACTCGTTTTTGCATTGCTCCTTTGCTTTGACGTTACTAGCGTCTACCTGGTGGTGTGGTGAACGGACATATAATGCTTAACAGAGAGCTGGGTGGAGTCGTTGATGAGTACGTACATTTCGGCGCGGTAGCTCCTTTCACCAGTGAGTGGAAAGGAGCTGGCGCCACGTCAAAACGTAGGGATGCCTCCCACGACGCTGTGAAAAGAACTCTAGGTTTTTTCTCATTCCATTTTCAATTTTCATCCCTTGAACAACTGATGCAGTTTTTTAATAGTATGATGAATTTTGTTCGACGCTGCAGTTCGCTCTTCAAAAGTTATCAGAAGAATGTCGAGTTTGATCAAAAGTCAGGCCCATGTGGGACTCGGCTTCAAATCTCCCGACACGGAAACCACCTAGTTGAGAGGGAAAGAATAGCTATTACAGCGTAATGCATGGTGCACTCACCCGGTCAGCGAGAGACTCAAACTCGAGTACCGTCTGTGGTCCGACTTCTGCCCGTAACTCAGTATTCTTGTGGTAATTAATTTAGTACTTTTTTGTGGCAAAACAGTATTTTATATCGACTGGTCTAGGATGTC
>MU913765.1:0-23340 GCA_036418165.1 Cooperia oncophora | reverse complement strand
AAGTGTCCGATTTGATTTGAAAAGTGTCCGATTTGGTTTGAAAAGTGTCCGATTTGTTTGAAAAGTGTCCGATTTGGTTTGAAAAGTGTCCGATTTGGTTTGAAAAGTGTCCGATTTGGTTTGAAAAGTGTCCGATTTGGTTTGAAAAGTGTCCGATTTAAAGTGAAAATGGTATATATATATGGAATTGGAGAAGTTCTACAAGGAAGATCATACCTTCTTCAAGGTCATCGTCGGTGATTTCAACGCTAAGATCGGACCAAGAAGAACGGCTGAAGAACTTCACATCGGAACTCACGGAACGGAGTGGAATGAGCAGGGTGAAAGGCTGTCTGAGTTTATCATGTCGACCCATACCATCCATGGTAACTCGCAGTTCCAGAAGCCCTACTCTCTACGCTGGACATGGGAGTCTCCTGATTCCATAACGAGATCGACCACATCATCTTCAATCGAAGGTTTTGCCTGACCGATGTCGCTGTTGTTCCTAAGTTCTACACGGGATCCGACCACCGTCTCCTTCGCGCAAGATTCCGCTTTTCGATGCGAGGAGAGAGAGCCGCAAAGTTCAAGAAGCGAAGCCCCAAGACCGTCATCAACTGGGATCACTTCACTTCTCTCGCTGGGCTCTGGGAGGATTCTGTCATCGACAACATCGACGAGGAATACGAACGGCTTGTCGCACATCTTCACGACTGCGCCAAGAAGTCAGAGAGTTCCAAGATTACCAAGAAGCGTCTATCTCTGGAAACTCGCTGATTCGCCAACGTGGAGCCGCACGAGCCGCAGGCAATTACCAGCTGACGTCTGAGCTTGCGAAGCTATGCAGAGAAGCGATAAAGGAAGACCTCAAGGAGAGAAGAGCAGCAATACTGGTGGAAGCATAGTGAAAGCAGCAGAAAAAGGGGATGAGCATCCGCAACGCCCACTTCGCCAACTGTAAGACCAAGATGACCGCCCTCCGACGTCCGGATGGAACAATCACCGCATCCAGAAGGGCAATGGAGAAGGTCATCCACGACTTCTACTCGGATCTCTTTGACAGCCACGTCCACCTGCAACCATACCGCTTGGAGCAGGATGGATATGTCGTTCCTGCAGTTCTCCTTCCGAAGTCCGACGATCAGACCCGAACATCTGAAGAATCTTCCGCCAGTTCTTGTCAAAACTCTGGCTCGACTCTTCACGCGCTACCTGTCGGAATGCAAGGTACCCACCTCGTGGAAAACCAGCAAGACTGTGTTGCTGTACAAGAAGGGAGACCTGTACGACATTGGCAATTATCGCCCAATCTGCCTGCTGTCTGTAGTCTACAAACTCTTCACACGAGTCATCCTGAACAGGATTGGCAGAACACTAGACGAAGGACAGCCATGCGAGCAAGCAGGGTTTCGAAGAGGATTCAGCACGATCGATCACATCCACAGCTCATCGAAGTATCGCGAGAGTACAAGATGCCGCTATGTCTCACGTTCATCGACTTGAAGAAAGCCTTCGACTCCGTTGAGACAGAAGCGGTTATCGAAGCCCTGGGCAACCAGGGTATTCCTACATCAGGATTCTTCGTGAGCTCTACAGCAACTTCACGACCAAGATCTCACCATTCTACAAGGAGATCATCATCGATGTGAAGAGAGGGGTCCGACAGGGCGACACCATCTCGCCCAAGCTCTTCAGCGCCTCTCTCGAGAACGTCATGCGTCAACTGGAATGGGAAGACATGGGAGTGAAGATCGCAACTACACCATCTCCGCTTTGCTGACGACATCGTTTGCAACACCAAACATCGAGCAAGCGTTCGAATGGCGAGGTTTGCGAGGACAGGTCGGATCAAGGTAATCAAGGTATGAACCGTGGCATTTCACAGTTATGGAGTGTTTTTGAGGTTACTGTCACCAATTTTGATTAGACCTCCAATGGTTCTCTCATGTAGTCAATAGTGCGGCGGAGGTAGTTCGATTCCAAATCGGCTCAAATAAAGTCGATTCCAAATCCAAATGATCTCCATTGCCCTTCTTACTCCTTCCTGTTGTGAATCGGTTGATTCCTTCCTCAAATTTCGAGCGCCTCTTACTTTCCCCTTATGTTCCTGTGGATTACGCGTATCTTGAGCTCGGGTGCATGCGTTCGTGTGGCGCGAGGAACGATGTCTCGAGAAAGGGTTATCCGGATAGCTGGCTGGATTCCGGAATTCCCTTAGAAATGTTAATCAAGCCTTTTGTAGAGGTCGTCCAGTAATCTGAAGGCTTTCCGGCATCCAGTTGGCTATCTAACCCTTTCTCGAAATGTTTCCTCGCGCCACACGAATGAGTGTGCAGCTGAGCTTGAGGTGTATATGTGAATCCACAGGACCATTGTGACCCGGTGGAGAGGAGAATAAAAGAGTCGCTCGAACTTTAAAGAAGGAATCCACCGGTCAACAATTAGGGAGGATTTAAGAAGTGCAATAAAGATCATGCTGCAACATGATGTGACATAACTGGTGATGCGTGACATTTGACAAAGCGCAACTGGCGATCTTTTGGTAAGTTTAGGGTGAATTTTTTAGTTGGCAGTTAGTAACGGAGCTCCCTCCTCAAGCTGCGCGAATTACGCGGTCGCCTCCATTTTGGACAAATGGTCGCACATTATCAAGAAGCTAAAAAGGCTACAAAATGTTGGAAAGTGCAGAAAAAATGCTACAAAATGGAAAGTGCGGTGAAACTGCGGATTTTGTTTGAATGGAGTTCTACCATATATAATTCGCTATGTTTGCTGGTGTGTGTTTGTATGTGTGTGTGGGTGTGTGTGTTTGACTGAAAAATCATAATTTCCTAAAATCGGTCGTGGAGAGTTGAAATTGATAGGTGAGGTGGTAAGGTCAGGCAGGAACAATTGTTAGGTGGCAGGAAGTGATAACAGCTGACAAGGGCTTACAAGGGGCCTTAAAAGGGAAGGGTCACCAAATACATAACTCGCGTCACAGTAACGGTGGAATGTTGGTTCTAAGAAGTGAGTTGGTGGGTGGTGGGAGGTGAAAACAGCTGACAAAGGATCTTGAAATGGGAGGGTCACCAATTCATAACTCGCGTCACAGCAACGGTGGAATGTTGGTTCCAAGAAGTGATGTAGGGGGCTGGACGTGAACATCATTGGTGGGTGGCAGGAGGTGATAACAGCTGACAATGCTGTCAAGGGGCCCGAAAAGAGGAGTTCCATCGAATTCGCAACTCGCATCACGGCCTAAAACGTGCGCGCAGAACTGCACGCTTGCAAACTAGTAAAAAAATATGGAAAGGAGGCGCACGTCATTTTTCGCCACCCTGTATGTCGGTAATGGGACAGTGGATTGACTGATCTCCACAGTCCCTGCAATTGTGTTGTGTTCATGTTGTGTTCGAACGATTCGGTTTTTCTTTTTTGGTTGGAGCCGTCGTTGAGGGGTCAGCAGGCAATTAGGTGAGCTCATGCCACAAGCTAACTTTGGCGCGACGTACCCTCATCCTACTCTACATTACTCTTACAAATTTCTTACCCTACTTGGCGCCAACTGAGCAACGCCACCCGTCGATTGGCTAACATGTCCAAAGAACTCGTACAATGAGTCTGTGTGACTATCAAGGATCGATTGACTTAAAGTTTTTGAAAGTTCTTTTTGCTTTTTTCTTCATTGGGGAGTCATTTATCGGCTACTTGGTAACTGAACATCCACTTATATGATACTTGGTCGCAAAAATTGTCGTCATAAAAGACGTCAAAAATTGTCGTCATAAAAGACGTCAATCTAACTGCATGTTGCGACTAACAATTTCGTATTGATTGACAATGTCTTCGGCGATACCATGCTAGAGGATCATGCCGAAGGACGCCGTGCATCTTTTTTCCAATGTGGTCGAGTGCGACCTCTGTCATAATAATGGGACGATCGTTGAGATAACAGATAGATGCGACGTTGGACAATAGCTATTCGAAATAGACAACAACGACTAACTTCGCAGGGGATTAGTAAGGTTTCTGAACAATCGGTATCTTCTACCACTAAACCTTAGTGAAACATCGCTTGTTGTTGTCCTCGTGAATGAATCATGCCGATGGCACGAGCGGTGTGATACGTCATAAAATCGTGCTAGCTTCATACAATAAAGCACGTGTCACCTAGCGGTCGATTGCAATCAGAACATTTCCTGTAACACACAACAAGTAGACCGGGTCAGTCAGAATCGGTCCACTATCGGCTAGAAACAGATAGAACTGTTCATTGCGCATTGATCGTATCCTAGGTGGATCGTTCGATAAGGGGCTGTCGCAGCGGCAGCGAATTTGTTTCTTCTGAGGCCATAGTACCAAAAAAAGCAAAGTTACCTAGGATTGTTGAGCCGTACAACTTAGAGGAAGCTGTTGTTATCCCAAGAAGTTTCTTTTCTGCTCGAGCTGGCGGTAGGATACATAATGGAAGCTAGTTGTATGACGCATTTCACAAGCACACTTCAGCGGCAAACCTCAACGGTTCATTACTCTGTTCAACAGGTCCCTGCTATGTGACCAGAAACGAAACCGGTACCGTTTCGTTGCATCTTATCGTATCACTTGTGGCATATTCTGGTATGTTGATAGGTGTTTACATAAATCGCCCCACTCAAGGTAATTGGCGCCCGTTTTCCAGCCTCGCCGACAACGGAATCGGATCAAACCTGAAAGTTAATTACGTGAAGTGAGGGCTGCGGTTGCATTGTAATCTCTACAGGAAGTTAAGCATTTAACGATGATTTGAGCGGCAACCATTTCCAAAGAGAAACAGAAAACCGTCAAGGGATTGTCTCGACTTTGCACGCATAGGACTGTCAGCTGGTGCTTGCAGTGCACTTCACCCCATGCTAGTGCTATCTGTAAGTGGTGTACATGGTTGTAGCTGGCAAGAAAAATTGTAATCCCTGTTCGAAGACGGTATACCTCTCCTCACAAAAGGCCACTGCGACCCACAATTTTATTACAAGTCCGATGTCTTAATTTAAATGGGGCTTGGAGTGAGTGCTCTTATACGTGAAATATTTTGATTGCATCTACTTTAAATGGTTGCACAAAACTCACCAGAAAACTCATCAGATCAGAAAACCAGTTGTTCCACGCTCCGGAGAGCAAAGTGACATGGCCGTCGATATGTTGAATGCTTTTTCCACTAATCAATATTTCTGTTTTTAGAGATGAAGAAATAGCACATCACGCTGTCGTCTGCCATGCTGAGCAAGCGCGTATTTACCGGAAGTTGAGCAACAGTGATGAGGAAAGAAAGCAATACGCCGTCGCCGCCAATATCCTTGAAAAGGCATTTCAACAGGAAGCAAACAACAGGAGTCGCTGTAGGTGGATTTGCATATAAGTTTTCCATGTTGTTTCCGCTGCTCCCGCGATCACCCTTGTTAGAAGTGATGTTTTCTTAATAAAAGGACTCAGAGATCCCATGACCCACTTATTTTCGATGCCGTGAACTTTCTAGGCACAATGGGCGCCGTGTCTATGAAATACACCCGAGATTTCGGTCAAAGAGGCGAAACAAATTACCAAAATGATCCACTGTTTTTGCAAAGGCGCTAGCAGCATCGCAATGAGTTGTGCAAGGTCGTATAAGTGGAACTCTAGTTACGCTAAATGATCGGGGTAATGAAGCGTATTGTTTATTTGTTTGTTTGTTTGGTTGTTTGTGTTTGTTTGTTTGTCCGGAAATTCGGTTCTACCAGAAGAACAACTTGGAGAGGTGGGTCAAGGTCGGGATGGGTAGGGCATGGGACAGTCAGGTGTGAGTAGCACCCTGACTTATGGCAAACCCCGCCCACAGTGGGCGGGGCGTGCGCCGGAATTCAACGATGTCTGAAAAAATCATAATTCGGCTCCAGAGCAGTCCCGAGATGGGGGAAAGTGGATTAAGGTTGGCAAAGGGTTGACCCATCAAATGGAGGAGACACCCGAAATGGGCGGGGCGTACTAGAAATGGGCGGTGCTTCCGGTGCCACTGAAAAGGGCCATAATTCGCTACAAAGCAGCCCGAGATGGGGAAAAAAGCAGGATAATATAAGCAAAGGGTTGACCCATCAGCTGCAGGAGGCATACCCGAAATGGGTGACTGGTCCCCAGGAGAGTTCGCAGATTGCAGAAGAGTCCATAGCGAAGATAACCATCTGCGACAGTCCATCTTATTTGCCGTGTTCTAAGACCTGCCCACAATGGGGGGGCCTGGCCTCAAACATAAGCTATTAATTTAAGAAAAATCGTATTTTGGTCCTAAAGCACTAAACACGACGCAAAAAAGGGGATTATAGTCCTCAAGTGGTCACCGGTTGAGAAATGCGAAGTACATCCGTTGTGGGCGGAGCGCGCAGTTCCACAGCACTCCAGACACCGGAGAGTTGATTAATGTCAGCGATGGGTCACTGGTTGAGATAAGTGAAGCACATCCGTTGTGGGCGGAGCGTGCGGCGGGGTGGGCTTAACCAAACGAAAAAAATTTCTTGAACGTTCACAGAGCAGTCGAGACACCTGCAAAAGGTGAACAAAGGTGTGCGAGAGGTCGACTTTTGAGGCAAGAAGACACGCCTATTGTGGGCGAAGCCGGTGTCGAGTTGGGAGGGGCAAAAGTCAAAAATTCACGAGTTGCTTGCAGAGCAGCGCATGCACCGGGTATTTGGACTGAAGTTCACAAGGGGTAACTGGATGAAATGGGGCGGACATCCTCAGGATGGCCGGGCCGTGCGCGAAATGGACAGTGCTTGCTAAAAAATTAACCATTCGGACCTGTATGACCTTAGTGATCAAGCAAAAGTCGTTGGAGAAAAGAAACATATGGCGAAAGTTGAGTGTGTCTGTGATGTGTAGAGACCCGCCCACAGAGGGCTGTGCGTGCCCTCAAGCACGAGCTGCCTATTTTTACTGAGCTTCAGTGCATCGGCAGCCATACACTTAACCACCGGTCGTCGTAGGTACATTCCAATGCCAGTCGGCTCGCCGGCTTACGCCAGCGCGCCTCTGTGAACGGCCAGGCCTTACCGGGCAGGCGTGGCTTCGACTCCTCTACCTGCTTCCGTGCGCTCAAATGAACGACCGATACCCGCTTTTCTCTCATCTCTGCACTTCATCAACGCTCCTTACCCCCCCCCCACTCCTTACCACAATTTCATGCACAGTAGTAGAGTTGAAAGGTAAGATGTTATTAGTCAAGGGCGTTGCTCTTTTGTTCAGATGAAAGAAAACCCGTATATTAGTTAGATATACAAACATGTGGAAGAAGGTGAGCGCGCGCCCGCCCGGCGACGCCTGGTCGTATCAGAAGGGGGCGCGACGGCGTCAACCGCCTAGCCGTCTTGTTACTTGGTAAAGTGCTAGTACTTGAAGACAAACGGTACACTCACCTCTGAGAACGATCCCTTTCGTGTACAAGGTGCATCATGGGTTGCAGCCAAGGTACAGCATCGTGATGTGTGAAATGTTGGTGTCAGTACGCCCCCCCCCACTCGAAGGAGGGTCGGTACGACCCCCCCCCTTCTCCCAACACCTACTGTTCCCAGCTTCCTACCAGTTTTTCCAAAATTCGCAACCAGGAACATGCGGCAAATTTATTTATCCCGCCCCCCCCCCCTCCTAACAACGACCAAATACGACCCCCCCCCACGCCCTTCCCCAGCGGCCTAGTACGATCCCCCTTCCACAGCGGCCAAGTACGTTCCCCCCCACCGCATGTTTTTCACACAACGATGCTGTACCCTGCTGCAATAGCGTTTTGGTTAACGTGGGTTTTTCTACTTTTCAGTTGATATACTTCCGTTAGACGTGAGTAGAACGGAGACCTATACGAATTTTGAAAGTGGAAACTTTGGTCGGGGTTTCTCGTAGTGGCCAGAGCTACCTGTCGCAGCCTAAAAAGACGAAAATTTTGAGGAAGAGATTGAAATTTTGCGAAGAGACTTAAAAGTAGGCGTGGCTTGAGAGGTAGAGCTTAGCGTACCAGTGTATAAATGCACGTCTATGAGTACATTCTTTTTGTGAAGATGGGTGTGAAGAGAATGACGTCGAAAAGAATTATGAAAACTTGAATATAGCAACAGCTTTCTCAAAAAAGGTGAAGTCGTATCTGTATCGACATACCAATCCTTTTCAGCTAGTGTGTATGTACGAAATAGCAAAAGTGCCAAAAGTCAAAGCAGAACTCACAAAACGAATTGTGGAAAACCAACCGCTGAAGAGTGGGCGGGTGTTGAGAGCGGGGCTTGCAGCAGTGTGTAGTGTGGTCTAGTTGCTGAAATGCCGTTCTAAGTGTAAGTTTGATCTGATATGAAATGTGTCTGATTTGTTTGAAAGGAGCCCAATTCGGTTTGGAAAGTGTCTGCTGTGGATTGAAAAGAATCCGTTTTGGTACGAAAGTGTCCGATTCCGAAAAAATTCACCCACTATAAAGTGCGTAACAAAAGTATGTGGACGCCTCAAATTTTGATTCTGCGAAACTGCCTTTGGATTTTGCGTTATGAGACCTTTAGCACTTTGTGAACTACTGTACAATTTTTATTGTTTTGAAAAAGTTTCTTAATAACAAAAGTATGTGGACACTTAACAAAAAACAAAAGTATCATGGAAAATTAGAAGTTGGTTTCCTCCAGCGTTCACTATTACTTCGAACATTCTGTCTGGCATGCTGTGGACAAGATTTGTCATGGTGTCTTCGTCGATTTCCTCCCATGCAGCAACTACCGCCTCCTTCAAGTCTCGCACGCTGTTGTACTGCCGACTGTTCATGTAGATTCGTCGAACCATGATCCCCACAGGTTTTCGATTGGGTTGCAGTCAGGAGAACACGCCGGCCAATCCATCACTTTGATACCATTGCGTTGGAGCCATTTTCTAGTAGAATTTGAAACATGCACGGCGGCGTTGTCCTGCTGCAGCACATGTGTCCTGCGTCGTGGCCCACTCAGAAAAGGCAAGAGGTTAGACTCAAGCACTCCTTGGTATTCCTGACTGTTCATACGGCACGATGGGAAGGCAAGCTCCAACTTTCCTCTGCTTCCAAAACCACCCCATACCATCAAAGAGCCGCCTCCGAAATTTCGCCTCGAGAACACCAACGGATCGCGACGAAGGTCTCTCCAGTAGTGCCGATATCCATCTGGACCGTCGAGATGGAACTTTTTTCATCAGTGAAAATAATCTAAGAAAGAAATGCGCACAAGATGTTGCCTTTCTGATTTTACAAATTTCTCAAAAAACTGCACCTTGTCCCACGACGTCGCCATGTTTGCACGCGCAAAGTTCAGTCTCGCCAGCTGGTGTTGGGCAGTCAGGCGAGGAGCTTTCTTCATGGTCTCTCGTGTGATGTGCTCATTTGATCGAATATAGCGCCATATCGTCATTTTTGAGACCGGTAGATTCATTGTAGTATGGATCTGTCTCAATGTTTTTTGCGAACAACCGAGGCCCTGAAATAGGTGCTGAATGGTAGCCATCAGGATTCTGGAGGTATTTACCAACGCACGTCGCCGAACGTCCGAGCTGTCTTGCAATTTCTCTGTTCGAGTGTCCAGCCGCACTCAAGGGACGTCATCAGGGCTTGATGCGCTCAAAAACGGTTCTTTGCATATTGTAGGGGGTCATGCAAGGACCATGAAAAGTGAGCTTCATTTTCGCTGCGCGCTTCCAGGAAAGGCAAAAAAGGAATGAAAATAAATCTACGCAAAGCGCTTCGTTTCAGGCTGTCCCCTGTGCGCTGTAAACTTGCAAGCTTGACCAGTTGCTGTGTGGGGGGTCCTATAAAGGGACTGTTGAAATCGAAGTGAAAAATCGTCGCAAATGAGGGTCCGACTTGGGTCCCGTGCTCAAGGGCGAACGGCTCCTGAAAATGGTTTCTTAACGATCGAAGCGGCGAGCAGCGTCAACGTTCGGATGGCCTAGTGGATGGTTCGAAGAATTCTCAATCTGAGAGTGCGGTGGGGTTAATGGTTCGGCTCCCGTTTGGTTGCGAGTTTTTGCATTTTTCATGTTTCGCTGTACTCGCTTCCATATATCGTCGCCTTCCGGGCAGTTGATTATCCGGCCCAAGGGACGCGGCGCGCAGCGACCGCGGCGATCAGCTGTTTCCAGCCTTATTTAAATTTTCTCCCTAATTTTCACTGTATTCTCTATTTTTTTCAAGGTAATTTCCGTTATTGTTTATATGAGGTATATTAAAACGTAAATTCTTCTTTTTTGTCTGTGTAATGATGTGTTTTTCGCGATTTTTTAGGCATTTGTTTTTGTTTGTTTAATCGTTTAATTGTTCACAAACGTTAGAAAAACTCAATCATAATTTACCTTGTGAAGACAGGGAACAGCTAACATTGAAAAAGCAGCCAAAGACAGTGAAAAATAGGGAGAAAATAGCTCATACCGGCAAACAGTTCCTACGCACGCGGTCGCTGGTCTGCGGCCCTTTAAAGACCGCCCTAATCAACTGCCCGGATGATGAGTGTATGTTTGTGCGTGAGTATAACATGGATATTGGCAAATTATGTGTATATTCTTAATAGTTACACCCTACTAGTCGGTGTTATTCATTTGGATTTTCACATACTATCAAGCAAGATTGTTGCTGAACGTTGATCTTTATAGGCTGATCAGTGATCTGATCACGAATATGGCCCTTACTTCTAGCTGTGGTGCCATTTATCGCCAATTTGAAGCCACATCTTCCTTCCACTAAATTCGTCATGTGCACTCATATAGGGGATGTTCAGTGCTATTGTGGTGCCAGATTGCAGGAATCAGGTACGGTCCAGAATACTTGCTCACTTATCCAGCGACTATCCAGACGTATGTCATGCATGAAAAGAGTTTGTTCACAAAAATTTGACGTTACAGTTGGCCGGAGGTCCGTTGCGTCATCGGTACGCCATCGCTGGTACGAAGATGTGAGACTCCGCTCACACTGCCGACCAAAGTGGTCATCTACGCCCAAAAAAGTCATAAAATGTTTTTAGCTCAAAACTTGTTTCTAGGGGTAATCAGTAGTCCTGATCACGATTCTGACACTTATTTTCGGTTCCAGTGCCATCTGGCACCGGCATAGCGCCGAAGAGCTGAGTCTGTGCATACTAACGAATTCGAACGAAAAAGCAGTTTTGCTCCATAAAAAAAGGATTATTGAATTTTTCGTTGTCTTCATTAGATCAAAATATCTAGGCAGACATGTACTCGAAAAATAGAAAATAATAGAAAAACAATTTGTCTCCGTGGGGAGCCGAACCATAGACCATTTTTAACGTTTTTTTAACCCCAGGAGCGCGCAGCAAAAATGAACCTTGGTTTTCTTTTAATCGTATGTGTAGCTACAATATGCAAAAAACCGTTTTCCAAACGCGCACCACGTCCTGAGGACCTCCCTTGAGAGAGCTCGAATCGGATCTTGTTCTTCTTCGGAGAGTTCTACCACGGCGAAGCATAAGTACAGGTTAATGGGGATTAGAGATAAAATCGGATCGCAGATTTGGAGCCAAACTTGGGCTTTCTATGGTGTCCACATACTTTCGGTACAAACAAGGAAATTCTATTCAAAAATATTTCATGAGTGAAGCTTAGTTATCGCTCGAGTGCCCAGTTATAGGGTTATCGGCCACGAGGAATCGATTGAGGAAGGATCCAGATCAAGAAGTCTTTTGGTTACATTTTAAAACTAGATTTTGAGGTGTCCACATACTTCTGTTACGCACTGTAAATGATTTATCACGTCTATTTGTTTGTTTGTTTGTCTGCCCGGTAATTCGGTTCTACCAGAAGAACATCGGAAATGGGGGGAGGCCTTCTTGAGGCGGACGATGTTTCCCGCAAACGTCGATGACGGTCCCTGTGAGAGTTTACGGATTGTAAAAAAGTCCATGGCGAAGATAAGCATCATCGAGAGTCCCTCATACCTGCGGTGTCGCCTACCGTGGGCGGGGCGTGCTCTCAAACATGGGGGACTCATTTCAAAAATTGAACTGGATTATGATCCAGTTTTTCAAAAATCATTAAGAAGTGAGAGGCACACCTATTTTGGATGGAGCTTGCAGCGAGGTGGGCGGAGCCGACCTAAAAATGTGTAAGAAGGTTCCGGAGCACTCCAGAAACCGGGAAAAAGTGTTAGGTTGGCCCATAATTGATGGACGTTTTTTTGTAACACAAGTTTTTATATGGAAAATGACAATTGTTCCCAATATGTTCTACACTGTTTGATAGATAATTTTCCGCACTATAAGGTAGTATATAAGGTGATTGCCCTCTTACTATTTCTCGATTGTGTCGATTTTTATTCCATTGAAAGGGAATCGGGTCGACCCAAAAGTGAGTTTTCGACAACTACTTTTTGAATTTATCTCGGCTCTCAATCTACAGAAGAAGCTCAAACCTTGTGGTATATATGACCAAAGAAAGATGCGTCTTATGACAGCTTGAAGTTGGTTCAAGCGATCAAGAGGTGGGAATTCGGACCTTGTAAAAGAGCATCGCGTGGGGGGCCCTCTTGGGGAGGGACTGCCTGCAGAACCTACCCACTTATTTTCGAACGTCTAACATCAACTGAGGGTGGTGGTTGATAATGATAAGGAAGCATTCTATGACCTCTAACGATCCCTCAATCTTTGGCATGATTCTCAGTTAATAAGGTAATTCTGTAAGCTCAGTTGGACAGAATAGGGCATTAGGTTCGATGCTTGTCTGTGAGGTCGAAACTGAAATCTTCGAATCACTAAAGTATTATTAGCATTCCTAAGAGACATAGCCTTTCAGCCATATACTTAGCAGCTGGGCCCATGCGGTTTTAGCTTTTTAATTAGAGGTATAAAAGAGAGGCTGTCGAAAATGCTCAATTTCGTCGACCTGACACTCCAGTTTGAGCACTTAAATATTAGTGGAAAGAGAAACTTGAAGAAAACTAAGAAGACTATCGTGTAGGGCAAGGAATTCTCTGCAAAATGGTATAAAACTCAATGGCAAAACTTTTCTTCTTCGAGTGGGAAAAAAACGCCATTACTTATGGCCGACCCAATAGATTAATGTCAGCGATGGGTCAACGCTTGAGAAGAGTGGGAAGCACCCGTTAAGGTATAGCGGCGGGTGAGCAGGGTCAAAGAAAAAAAAACTGAACGTTTCCAGAACACCCCAGGCAACGGCAAAAGTTGAGTGTAATTGGCGTCATGTGGAGGTATGCTTTCTTGCGATCCTGCCCGTCTACAAAGCGATATTGTTCGGAATGCATGCTGTTCGAGGGTATCCTTCATGCACTAATGCACCCAGATAAACGGTACCCAACTATTGCAACCTCACAGTGTCAAAGAGAACTCTTGCTGAGACTTGAAGAGTCAGATTCTGCATATATCCCCTAATATTACGCCCATTCTTGATTCCGACGTTATTCAGTACCAAATATGGTACCACCAAATTCTTTTGCCGTGTTCGTTGGGGGAATGCAGAGCTATAAGGAGGCCGTCTTGCGCTGACTCTCAAAACAATTGTCAGATTCGTTATCAGAACCTTCGATCCCCTATGTCAGTAGAAATGTTTGACATTTCGGTGTTCTGATACTTGAGAAGTGACGAACCAACGAGTTTAATTTTTTTAATTAAAAGCTTTTCCCTGTTACGTGAAGCGTTCTATTTTTAGAGAGAGATAGAGATAAGTGATAACTAAAAATTTTGGCAAAAATCAACAAAACGAGCAAAGCACAGTCGTCCAAGAAAAGTCAGTGGGGCAGCGAATTCTTCGTTGAAGTAATGGTCTCTCACTACATCCGGATCCGGAAAGGTTAAAGGAAGTATTCTTGCTGAAATGTCGTCTAAGGTGGTATTTCAGCGCCCTGTATACAATTTTGTCTCTTATTCTCTTTAGCGCCAACGCCATTTGGCGCCACTATGACTCCTATTACTTTAAATTGCTTTTATTCCGAGGCATACTCTTTTGCAGACATTTAGGATCCCAAGAAAACCAAATCTCAGATGAAGCAAAACAGTGCAACTAAGCAAAGCAGCGCAAAGTTGGGTGAGTCGTAAAGCAGACCCAGGCCCAATGCACAGCGAAAGTGAACCTCATTTTGCTAATCTAGGTGAGAGTCCCTACAAAATGCAGAAATCGTATCCAGAAGCGGGGAACGCCTGGAACGACTTCCCATGAGTCCTCTGGAACAAAACGAAGTCAGGAGTGAAAGAATTGACACGAGCGGCTGAAGTATCCCAAGAGTTCTAAATTACAGAACGCACATTGTTGTCCCTTTTCGCTAGGGGGCGCATAAAATTGACCTTAACCAAGGTTTGAAGAACCGTAGGGTTACTTTCAACATTTTCCGCCGAGATATCCACTTTTCTGCTTCTCTAGCGGTGATCCCAGCTCTGCTTGCGTCAGCATCGCCATCAAATTCACTACCATTAGTGAAGCCAATGTAAGATGGCAGCTTTTTTTTGGGGGGGGGGGCAGCTGTAGGAGGAAATAGAACAAGTCTGGCCGGAAAACTGCCCTTCAGTTCAGAATCAGAGGATTAAAAAAACTTTTTATCGCTACCTCCACTAAGCATCGCTTGGGGCAACTCCCCATCAAGAACTTTGATCTCGCCAAAATAAGGAGTTGGATGGTTGTCAGATCCAAGAGGGATTGTATTTCTTCCGTCGGTGAAAAAGACTGCCTTACGATAGTGAAAGTGGCGGTAAGAAAACTCGATACTCGTTTCCGGTTCTCCTTATTAATCAGAATTTTTCGGTCGAACTTCCATTTGTCACCACATCCAATGTTCCTCCAACAGCCCCCCCCCCCCAGTGGTAGTGAACTGCCATCCCGACGCAAGCAGGGCTGAGATCGCCTACAGAAGTGCGGAAAATGCGCTTATCTTGACCAACAAATCTCTGAAGAATTCTTTGCCTCTGCAAAAATGAGAATTAATCTTATGTGAAGCCTGATGAAAACGGACGACAGCGCATGCTACGGAACTTTCAAAACTTTTGAAATGGTTGAACCCTCCATGTCGGCTCTTCTCCTATTCATGACGTTTTGCTTTGTTTCAAAAGGCTCGATTTCTTTCTACACCACTAGGAAAAACTGTAATTTGCCTTTCCACCTAGAGATAATGGCGACATATTTCAAGAAAAGAACATTGCTATGGTTCTGCAAACCCGAGAGGTGGTCCTCGTCGCGGAAAGACTAAATTTCACAGGTCGCATTCTACCAGAAATGCTGCAACTTTTTTCGCAAAATTGAAAGACAAAGAATACCGAAATTTGAAATGGATTATTCTGCTGTGAAAAAGTCACACATGGAGAGCCGTTTGTATTGGTGGAGAATTTTCTGCTTTATGTGGTAGTATGTTGGTTTGTTTACCGAGTCGCGTTCGACGAAAGAGAGCTTTCTGAAACCACCCTTTTGGGTTTGAGTGAGGTGCTAAAGTCACTGGTGCTGCTCGAAAGTCTCCTTGTCATCCCTTCTAAAACCTCAAGATGTCAAATTTTTTTTCTCTGTCAAAAGGAGGCTGTTAGATGAGAGCTTTCATTAGACTTGTGAGGTACCCATTCGAGCGCCTTCACGTCTCCAGCGCTTCCTGTTTCGTGTCGAGAACTTGCCAGAACGACCTAGTAATGAGAATGGTTAAGCCACCGGACGTCCCACCAAAATACGGAGCGTACCTCACGTTTATCATGCTAAAGTGTTTGTTAGAAGGAAGACTTCATTGGAAATGGATGACTTTTCGACAGGATCGTCGTCCTCAGAGGCCTGAACATAGCTCATAGTTTAGACTTTGCACCCCCTAGGCCGCCAAACGCATCGACGTCCTAGCGTTTCTGACGGGATATAAGGAGAACTACCGAAAAACCCGAAGTTCGCCACCACTGAGCGGAACTCGCTGTCAGTTGTAGTTAGTAATGAAACATGTTGTGCTGTCCTTATACAGTAATTGTAACGAGGAACTGCACGGCTCACGTTTCTTACTCCTTCCTCGAGTCTTTTTCTTGCCCTTACTGTAGCTCGCATTCTGATACAAACGGCAAGAAGTTCATTTGTAATGGCCAGACACTCGTTTCAGTTGTTCATTATCGATTTTCTTGCAAAAATTCGGAATGACCTTAACGCTCCCAATGACTCTAAAGCTTTACTGGATGAGATTTCGGTCTCATAAATATCTCGCCAAAATAGTGCACTTCACATCAAAGTCATTCCCGTTGTGCTCATCAAACTTATGCTTGCCAAGTGAAGTAGTTATACTACCATGTCTTTTCCCCAGTAGGTGTTTCTTGGGCATAGCTAGCATCGTCTCTGCTTCACCGATATACGTGCTGTTAAAAGTCCTGCATTCGAGTTGATAAATTACTCCAACCTTTTAAAAATCCTTTTAACCTTTTAAAAAATGGGCAAATAACACAGTCAGGTGTCAAACACTGCCTGTACTGTCTGTTGCAAACCAGCTGACGTTTGATGTTGCTTGCGGGAATATTCACGAGAACGACATCATCCTGCAGCTCTGCTCCCACAGTGGAGTGGTATACTACAGCTCTGACTCAATTGGAACTACACGAAGGCATAGGGGTAGTTTTCCTTGACGTGTATGTCGCTGACCTGTTTTCGGTCTTCTGCGATATGCTTGCACCGCATAGCCGTTTTCGTGAGCTATCTCCAAAGCTAGACGTTCTTGTTTCTGTCGTTCTTCTTCGCCAGTGCTCATCCTGGTTGCTGTCGTGAGCATATTGTTGACGATTGCTCGTTTTACTGCAGCAGGATGTGACGACGTGGATTATTGTAGGACTTACAGCTAGGTTTTCGGTACCATTTTATGCTAGCAGTGCCATTGCCAGCTTCACCAGCTGTTTACATATATGGCCAACCATTTTCAGGCTCTTCTCGAGTAAGCTTTAGGTATTGCGACTGTTCATTCGGTAATCGGAACCTGTCATTTATTCCATGTTACATGGTTGTGGTAATCTTACAACGAAGCAGTCATCAATATATCTGCAGTACATCCAAGGAGAGCGACTCAGTACCACTTGAGTCCTGCTCATAAAGCACCGCAAGTACAGGTTCTATTCGCTGGCCCATTGTCGATTCCCTGATTCGAGAGTAATATCGTAGCAGTAATAAAAGGAACACTGACTATTGAAATATGTTGCACGTGAGCATTCTTAATCAGAATCATGATGTGCAGAAGCACGTCTATCGAACATTTCAGATAGAGCCTGTGACGCTTGTTCGTCTTGGACGTTTGTATAAAGTGAAGTGACGTGAAATGACTCATCACGCAACTTATTTATAATTTTGAAATGTATAATTTTGGAGGAGTTGGTTCGTGTTGGTCACCGTCGCCTCGCCATCGCGCCTCCTGTCTCTTCTTGCTGACGTCCTTGAGCGGCTTTTGCAGCAGTCACAGCTTTCTTTGCTTTGGCTGCCTGGTATTTTTGCCAGTTGTCGACTGACTTGTCACCAAAGAACAAGTTATTGCGCCTCTTCTTACGAACCTTCAGTCTGACGCCGTCAGCCCACAACCGTGCCTACTTGTCAATTCTACGCCTTCCAGGCTTCGTTGTGCCGAGTTTGGAGCGAAACTTGAACTATCGTTTTAGCAGCATTTTCCAGGTTTCATCGACAGTTGTGACGCTTTGTAACCGAATAAGAAAGATCACAGCTGCCTCCTTTCCCACCATTTGATTCTCTCCGGACCGCTACGCTCGACCTTTTTCGAGCTGGGCGGTGTGAAGCGTACAAATCAACGGGCGATGCTGCGTGGCAACCGTCACATACGGCACGACCTTCGCCTCTGTGACGAGCCCTTGGTCGCAAAACGAGCCCTTGGTCAAACAATCTGACAAAGTCAATCTGTGTTCTAGTCCCACCACTGTAGAAGCTGATGAGGTGGGAGTCTCGTTTGCGAAACTTCGTATTCACGATGACCAGGTTATGGGCCTCTGCATAGTCGAGAATTCTTTCACCATCGGCGTTACGTGACCCATAACCGAAACCACCATGACAACTGTAGCCGTCTTTCGTAGCGCCTACGTGCCCATTTAGGTCACCAGCAACAATTACGACGTCTTCTGACGGTATCTCAGCTGTCTTCTCCTCAAGCAAGGACCAGAACTCGTCCTTGGATCGCTCGCTACACCCTGTTTGTGGAGCATACGCGGAGAAGAAATGGTACAAGCGTTGCTCGATAGCGACTACGATCTTCATCAAGCGGTCATCAAAGCGTTCCACGCTTGCTATCGAGTCACGGAAACGTCCAGAGACGATTGTGGCCACGCCGTCGGTAACTCTTGGCTTACCACAGACTAGCTTTGGAGCCGCGGCCAATGTCCCTTGACCCACAGCTGGAGCACCTCCTCTCCTGCACCGCACAAAGGCCTGTTGGTCTCCGCTCCAGGCCTCTGCCAGCTCACATGAGCGTCCCGTCAACGTCCCAACATTTAACGTTGCCACGCGGACCTTTCTCACGTTGCACGACTTTTGGACTAGCCTGGTTGCCCCCGATGCCGTCCTTGCATCAGGGACCCTCGCATACTTTCCACACTCGCCGGGCCTTGCGAGTGCGCGTCGGCTCCCGCGGACGCCATAGCATTAATTCGCAAAACTTGTGGCATGACAAACATGATGATGTGACATGGGTGTTCGTAGGTCGGCCCGTCACGGAGGCCTGTCACCTGCGTTCGTGCGTCTGCGTTTGGCAAGCTCGCAAAGACGAGCAGCTCCCAGTGGCACCGCGTGGAGGAGCAGACTTCACCACCAAAGTAAAATATACCACATCAGGGAAAACTACCCTTGTGCATTCCGCTTGTTTCCGATAGGATCAGAACTGCAGTAAACCACTATTGTGAGAGCACAGTTGCTGGATGATATTATTTTCATGAATATTCCTACTAGTAACATCAAACGTCAGCTGGTTCGCAACGGACTGTACAACAAGCAGTGTTCGACACCAGACCACGTTGTTTGCCCATACGAAGAAGCAGGAGATTGTTAAAAGGTAACTTCGCCAACTCGAGCGTTGAGCTTGCATGCTGGATTTTCGCAAGAAAATCGAGAATGAACAAGAGGAACGAGAGTACATCGACTAGAAATGAATTCTTCTCGTTCGCACTAGAAATGAATTCTTCTCGTTCGCACCAAAGTGCGAGCTGTAGTAGTGGTATGAAAGAGACTCGAGTTAGGCTCATTCGTCTTTTAACGTTACTAGCGCAGCGTGAGCTACGCTCTGCATTTCGATAGGACCTTTGATGAGTTGAGCACTCTCAACACTAGGCGGTAGTGGAGGTTCTCGACCCGACGTCGGAAATGCTAGAGAGCTGAAGGCGCTCGCTCGGGTAGCTCACAAATTAAAAGCCTCGAGACACTCTGAGGCCCCCGAAAAGGACAGGAAGGTCGCAACATTGGGCTAGTAAAGGCTTCCATCTAAAAACCTCATTTGGCGGTAAAGAGCGAAATTCGAAACACTCAGTTTTTTCGACCTAAAAATTTGAGGCACTTAGTTCGTAAGACCGTCTTCAGGAAATCGGGATCCGTTGAAACACTTTATTCGTGAGCTTTTGCTATCATAACAGCTTCCTTAAACCCTAAACAGCCAAATCAAACACACCTAGCGCGATAATACTTAACAAGGTTGAGTTGTACAAAATAACCAGGACGACCAACTTGTTATCAATAATTGTGTTAGGAACTGCAATACATCTACGGTACACTGTCAGCAGCACAGCTATGGCAAGTGAACGCCTTACCCGGATGGACCACCCCTATGGAACTGCTATTCACTAAAAAATGCGACGTGCGTGGCATTTCTTAGGACTTCTTATATTGCTACCATTAAGGTGTTAGCCTCATTGCTTTCATGACCTCATCACTGCTGTTGATTTCCGGGGATAGCAGCTTAATAGCAAGCAATTGAAGCAAACCTTTCTACTAGGGCTTCCTTCGTGCGGTGCAATATACAGGGGGGGGGGGCAAAAAAAGTCATTCCGGCCGAGTCACATATGAGCGAAGTTTTCGCAGCCCAGACAGAGGAAGTGGATATGAGTACCAGGGCGGAAGATACCCAAGATCTTCCTCTATAAGCAGGAGCCGGCTGCCGCCATTCACCTTCATGTACACCAAAATATGAAGTCATCTCCAGTCGCGGCCTGAGTGGAGAACGCCTTTGGAATTCACGTGGCCTCCAAACAGCTGCGGAACTTCTTGAATGGAATCACCCATGGATAGCTACCTGGAGATCTGCAAGACCTCAAACATCGAGCAGCTCCGGCAACGTCGCTACGGTCCAGGACATCATCTTCACCCCATTCACCAAGGCGCGGGTTGATGGTGTGGACCGGCCGTACCTGGAATGGGAAGACCGATATTTTCTTTGTAGACCCCGACTGAAGGTGAGCGCTGGCGGTTACATCAAGTAACTCGAGAAGGATATCCTCCCTACATGTGGTCGCCCGTACCTTCTTGGAGACCTTGTGCTGCTACAGGTTTGGGTGCCACCACATGGAATCGAAGGGTTTTGGAAAAACTCCCGCCTACTTCGAATGGAAGGGCGTTTCGTACCTGATGAAGATGTAATATTGAAATATGTCCCCTGACCTGAACCCACTCAATTACCTAGTTCGGGCGGAGCTCAACAGGGTGGTCTACAGTGGAGAAATCAACGATCTCGCTCAACTCCGGTACCCACTCACTTTCGCGCGGCCGAATCTCTCGATGGCGCTCCTCCAGAAGGCTGTGGCGGAGTATCATTATAGTATTTAATGTGCTCTTTAATATGGTAGTAAAAATGTCCGATAAAAATTTAATAAAGTGTAACTTATAGCGCCTTGAAAGTCATGGAGGCAAAATGACTTTTTTTTGGCCCCCCTGTATGAGTTTTAGAGAAGGTTGGCCGTGAAGATGCTTCCTGTAGGTGCAACAGTATACCATGCTGTTAAGATGTATTCCTGAGGTAAGAAGGCGAAGCGCAGCTCTTACACATGCTCGTCTAATCGCTTATAAAGCGGCCGTAGTGGCTTCTTTTAGCTGTGACACCATCCTTTGCATACGACTAAATAAGCAGTTCCTCTCAATTGGCAGATCTTATTTCCGGTGCGGTACATACACTTATCGACCACACTTGTCCTCAAAAATCCGTGATAGTATCAGCGAGCTTTTTGTTCTTGAATTCGCAGGTGAACGAAATACCTTTTGGACAGGAGATGGAGATGAGATGACTCGATGACATGGTTCACTTTCTTTGCTATTCTTTTGTCGATGTAAGGCAGCGTACGTTAGCGTATACTGGAGTACGGCAGCGTTTCCAGCGTCCGACATCTTCAGTGACTAAGGAAGTATAGATGTCAATCTAGCGTTTACCAGCCTTCACCAGCGTCTCGATGGCTAGGAAAGTATAGGTATCGATCCTAAAGGCAGTTGGCACGATGGTTTCCTACTTAGCCTAAAATGCTAGTAGGGCGCTGTATAGTGGGGAAATGGCGAAAGAACGGAGTGAAACGGTCAAAATCCGGCGAAGAAAAAGCCTCCGTTCTCAGTGACTTGTAAATCGATTTCGGACGAGTTTCCCGTAGGCATCTTGCCTATCGAAGGTACGACTGCATGCAGGGGGGAAGGGGGGGGGGGCAAAAAAAGTCACTTTGCTTCATTGACTTTCGAGGCGCTATAAGTTACACTTTATAAAATTCTGATCGGACATTTCTACCACCATATTAAAGAGCATATTAAATACTATTATGACACTCCGCCACAGCCTTCTGGAGGAGATTCTGGCACGCGACCGCGATGTGGTCCCTGAGATCAGCGAGATAGTCGATTTCTCCGCCACCGTAGACCACCCTATTGAACTCCGCCCGAACCGGGTAATTGAGGGGATTCAGGTCAGGTGACCTACTTGGATATTCCATCTTCTTTAGGTACTCAGCCCCCTTCCATTCCAGGTAGGCGAGAGTTTCTCCAACGCCCTTCGATTCCACGTGGTGGCCCAATGCTGTAGCAGTACAAAGTTTCCAAGAAGGTACGGGCGACGACATGTGGGGAAGATATTCTTCTTGAGTTGGTCGATGTAACCGCCAGCGCTCAGCTTCAGCCCGGGGTCCACGAAGAAAATATTGGTCTTTCCATTCCAGGTGCGTCCGGTCCATACCATCAACCCGCGCCTTGGCGACTGCGGTGAAGATGATGTCCTAGACCGTAGCGACGTTGCCGTAGCTGCTCGATGTGGGAGGTCTTGCAGATCAAGAGTACTGACCTCCAGGTAGCTATCTGTGGATGACTTCATTCAAGAAGTTTCGCAGCTGTTTGGAGGCGACGTGAATTCCAAAGGTGTTCTCCAGTCAGGCCGCGACTGGAGATGACTTCATATTTTGGTGTACATGAAGGCGATTGGCGGCAGCCTGCTCCAGCTTATAGAGGAAGATCTTGGGTATCTTCCACCTGGTACTCATATCCACTTCCCCTGTCTGGGCTGCGAAAACTTCGTTGATATGTGGCTCGGCCGAAATGACTTTTTTGCCCCCCCCCTGTATATGTACCCATATATGCATGCAGCATCACGGCCGCTTCATACCAATCCCTTCGCTTCATAATTTGCTTAGCAAATCGATTAGAGCGTCAGGAACGGTCGTCCATTTGTGGGCGGGCGGGCGTTTGGGACGTAATGTTGTGGCTTGATAGGGCCCTTATAAGGGCACCTTCCTCGGGGAAACCGCTATGCAGCGCCTGCCCAGGGTCGCGGAATTCTATCCTGCCAGGAGTATTGATCCTAGTCGTCTTGGGGGATTTATCGTGCCAACTGCCTTTAAATTTGCCAGCGGTCAGCGTGCACCAGCGTTCACTAGCGGCCGGGGTAGAGTATGAGGAGTAGTAGAGTAGTAAACGACTCGATTAGGCGTCGTGAAATTGGGGCGTGCGCATACTTTGCATGTACTATATCTTTTTTGGGGCTGATCTGTTGGGGACTGTTCCATTTAAAAAATTTTACAGTTCGTATCCGTTCTCTGGACGAACATACGACCGACATGTAATGGGTCTTCCCGGAAAGTTGGCTACATGCCCATCTTTGTGATAGATCCTGCATATACATGTGATCCTTAGCTATTTGATATTTCGAGACTTTCACCTCCTCACTCTTTCACCTAATCTGTACATTTACCCACTTGATTGTTTGATTATTGCAACAACAATAACAACAACTGCAACAACAGCTTTATACCGAGAGGGACATGCGGGGATGGTTGATATCTGAATCGAGGTGTTAGCTGAGAGTTCGAATAAGTCCAAGAGAAATGAATAGTCGCGAATGTACCTACTTTCCAATAAAATACCTGACCCGCTGATACGATATTGTCCACATGACGGCACTTCCGAAGAAAATATCAGGAAATCGCT
>MU913763.1:7502-18738 GCA_036418165.1 Cooperia oncophora | reverse complement strand
AATAGAAACTGCATAAGAAACCAGTCCAAAGCCAGAGCTCTACGAGGGCTGTACGCCGGCAAGGGAGGCCATCGAACTTGGCCTATGAAATTACTTGCTGATCTATGATTTCTCCCGTTTTTTAAGCGCACTATGTATCGCGGCACCGTAAAAGTACCATATCTGAGATTTTCGGAAGTGCTTTCCTCCACTCTCCCCACTCCCCACCTCTCCCTTCTATCCTCCCCCACAACCACTCGACAGTAAATTTTTGGAAAATTTTGGTAGGATGATGACTGGTCGCTCGTGAAAAGAGGTCGTGCTGGAGAAGAGACCTGCTAAGAGGAATACTTCAAACACTAGAATTCCCTGTCCCAGACAAAAGCCGTAGATTGTCAATACCGTACAATGAGCACAAAAGCACGGAAAGACGTCATGAGTAGTGTTGAAAGGCGTTACTATAGCAGTAATCTAAATACATACGGAGAATTTCATGCTTCAACAGATTCCCCTCTCTCATTAGTAGTAGGATCGATGAAACAACTCTCGTCGCAACGTCGCATATCAATCATCATACAGGGTCTTCCTGCGGATAAATGAAGCGCTTGTGTGATAGTTGATGTCAATGAATGACTCTCTATAAGGGGTTTTCTCTTTTGAAAGCACATCCATGATAACCTGAGGTAGAATGACGCTCATGTATGAAGGTAGAGGGTTATGTGGCTCGCTAGTAATGAAAAGGCCGCAGTAATCGGCGGAAAAATCTCAAAAATAGGTTCTAGCCCCGCCATTGTAAAAAAGGGATGGAGAAGCGGATTTCTGGATAAGTTCTCGCCCATGATATCATCTGAGCGTATATTTTGCAACTCTTATATTTTTGCCTCAATCACGTTATTTCCACATTTCTCCAGACCATATTCTGATCACGTTTTGGAAATACCGGAAACGTTGCGAAAAGGAAAAATTGAACTGATCGGCTCGAACTGCAGAATCGAATGAATGGACTCGCCGATGCTTCACACGGGTACGGATAAGGGCAACGGGCACGATTAATTGACAAGGCGCACAGGGTAGATACGATATTGTGCAACTCGCCATGCGCTGCGTGGCGCCTTTTCCAACCACGGTTCCCGTTGTGGTGCCTAACCGAGAGCAACATGCCGACCAGGACGCCCATCGCAACCGCCCGCCCACAAATAGCCGACCAGTGCGTACTCTTATCGCTTCATTTATGAAGTACAACTGATGCGAAGAGTTGCCACATAGATATATGGATGCACGCGCAGCCGTATCTATCGAAGCGGTCGTTGGCAAGGTTCCAACGGGAAACTCGCCTTGAAATGCTTTCTGTATACTCGTCCAATGCCATGCAACAAATCTTTTTCCGCAGGTTGTCGGCTTTCAAAATCTCGCTTTCTCGTCGTTTTCCACAATGTAGCACCTCTGCTACTACATTTGAGCAAATAGCAGGTTACCGTGCCTTATTCCTTTGAATCAGTCGATACATGCCTAATCTTAGGGACTGCTCTGATTCTACCAAAACGCAAGGTACGAAGCATCGCATCCAATTCTAGCCGTATCGTAATTAGGGCAAATTAAAGGCAGTTGGAACGATGATTCGGTGCTCGGCCTAAAATGCTAGTAGGGCGCTATATAGTGGGGAAATGGCGAAAGAACGGAGTGAAACGGTCAAAATCCTGCGAAGAAAAAGCCTCCGTTCTCAGTGACTTGTAAATCGATTTCGGACGAGTTTCCCGTAGGCATCTTGCCAATATCTGGCTACGCGAAGATCACCCCGGGCCAAATGTGTACTCATATATCCATGCAGCATCACGGCCGCTTCACACCAATCCCTTCGCTTCATAACTTGCTTAGCAAATGAATCAATTAGAGCGTCTGGAACAGTCGTCCATTTGTGGGGCGGCTGAAAGGGGGCGTGTGGGACGGATGAATTGTGCGGCTTGATAGCGCCCTTATAAGGGCACCGTTTCCTATGAGAAAGGCATTATGCAGCGCCCGCACAGTGGTTCGGCCAGGAATCCGGTCTAGCCAGGGCGTTCATTAATCACTTACGCATTTTTGGAAGGTGATTTATCGCTTGCCACTGGCCGCCTGAGCGGATAGCTCATAATGAATCGATGCCTTGCTGGAAACACTTAATGTGACAAACACTGAATTCAATTTACTGTCGAGAGCAGGACACAGTCATTGTTGAGGGATTTTTAGTCGAGTCTGCTTACAACCCACTTCCTCGTTTGGGGAGGTATGGATACGACTCTCCCCCCCCCCCTTGTTCCCCCGTTTCGCCCTCTGA
This sequence comes from Cooperia oncophora, assembly GCA_036418165.1. Taxonomy (NCBI): domain Eukaryota; kingdom Metazoa; phylum Nematoda; class Chromadorea; order Rhabditida; family Trichostrongylidae; genus Cooperia; species Cooperia oncophora. The sequence goes on along the minus strand of MU913763.1, from coordinate 16,445 downwards.
TCCCTCCTCATCGGAATCCGAGGCGTCGAGGGGGAGGGGGGTAAAGGGGTAGCCACATGTAGCCACATGTGAAGAAGGAAAATAAGCCGCGCAGACCGAGACAATACGACCCCCCCCCCCCCTTCCAACAATGACCAAGTAAGCCCCCCACCCTTTACAACGTCCGTGAGGCGAGAAAAATCAACTATCAAAATGAATTTTCCCCAGCCCATATACGGACCCCCGTCCTTTCTCCTGGCGCGGGCCAAATACGACCCCCCCCCTTTGGGGAGTCCCCAATAACGATGTGCCCTGTGTCAGAGAGTTGCAAGATAAGGGCGTCAAGGCACAGGGTTGCTCGAGTGACTCCAACTGAGCGCAAGTTACTTCCGCCCTTCATTGATATCTGTTGTTTCGTTTGTTTCTGTTTCCTCTCACCCAAAATCTCAGCGAATCTTCGCCTCGCGCCTACAGTCAACTTCAACAATAACGGTCTCATTTCAAGATCAGTTTGTCAAAAAAACTTCTGTCTTCAGACACCGCCAGTTCAAGGGTGTGAAAAGTGCACTTCACCAGCCGCGCTGCCACGTCATTACGTCATTAGGGGAGGAGTCATCGGAAGACGCGGGACTATCCAGATGAGAGTTCCATCAAGGAACCCTCGAGGGTCGTAAGTGACAGAAGCCGTGTAACCGGGAGAACCCACTCCACAGCGCCACTGCAGGGCTTGGGATTCCACTCTGGACCGAAGCTTACGATTTCGACAACCATATTTGCCTCAGCTCAACCAATGACATTTTATTGGCTACGTATAACAGTTAAAGCTCTAAATTCGGAAAATGTTAATGACTTATACGTTCTAAAAAATGATGTGATTCACAATGATCACTTTTTCTTTTTCCCTTTTTTCTTCGTCTTGTTCGAACCAGCAGGTTTGGCCGCCGTTTTTTTCTCTGCTTTCTCTTTAATAACAGCGAGCCTCTTCGTGGTTTCTTTGCCTTTCTTCCCAACTTTAGCCGACTTTTTGCTTTTTTTGTCCGAAGTCCCTTTTACTATTTCACTCTTGGCTTTTTGCGTGGTGCTCGTTTTCGGTGAAGGTGCTTTATTCAGCGATATGGCTAGTCTGACAGGAGTTGGAGCTGAAGGTGTTTCGAGAAGTTCTTTCGCTGACTCTGAAGGCTTAGGCTCAGCAACCATTTGCTCCGCTTTCGGCCGCTCAAGGGCCACTCGCTTTACGTTATTTGTTTTGTTGTTCTTTTCGCGCTCTTTTCTTGCTGATTTGGCCTTGTTAACCTGGCTGAGCAGATCGCCAAGTGAACCTGCTTTGAGATCGCCCCCCTTCTGTGCCATCATATCAAACGTCACTGGTGCTATGATCGAACTGTATTCAATCAAGTCCGGTTGAGTTTCTTGCAATTCCTTGAAAAGGTCCCACATATCCTCCGGTTCTTTCTTCTTAGCCTTTGGTTGACTTTCTTCCTCTTCCTTTTTCTTCTCTTCCTCCTTCTTTTCCTCTTTTTCTCGAGGTTTTTCAACCTTTACCTCTTCAGCCTCCTTCTTCTTTGCCACAACGATCTCCTTTAGCTTCTCCTTTCCCTTTATGGGCTCTTTCGAAACCACTGTGACGCCCATCGCGTCTACCTCAATGTCACCAGCTTCTTCCCATATTTTGCCCCCTAGTTCTGGATTATCGTCATCATCTGCCTGGGTTGGGCGTACTTCGAGGTGATCATCATCTAAGCAAGTCTGAATTGGTAGCATTCATTGGTTTTATTTCACGACATATTCCGCGACAAGCGGATGGGCGGAGGAGGAGAGAAAGACCGTATAGCTGTGCTTGCTCACTGGTGCATTCCTCCTCTTTCTCCGTGATGAGGGTCGCACCGAAAAAGGGGCAGGCCATTAAGAACGACACAATCGTTGTGTGTCTCCGCCCACTCCTCCGTCAATCCGGCTTATCGCTGATGCGTCTTTAAGTCTAAAAGACTCAACAATGAAATAATATTATTACCGCGAGCTTTAATGAAGGTGGAGGCTTTTCTTTCGACTCCTATAAGAGTAAGCATCATGAAAGGAAAGTTGCATTCCTTGGGATGCGCCACGCATCCTACCTAACATCGATATCCCTCATTTACCTTCGGAAGTTCTTGCGAAGATTTCGTCGACTGCACTTCAGATTCGTCACCAGCGGCGCCTTTACTTTTACAACCGATCGAAAGGTGAATGATCATTAGGATGAGTAGAAGGCAGATTACGTCAATCATTGAGATCTTCCATCAATCTCGCGCAATCAACAGCGTTTTCACCTAAAACTGTCCAGTTGAAGGTATTTCGTTGAAGCACGTGACTCAAGACGCCCACTGGCACCTGAACATTAAGATACGTATTGATTTTACGCGCTTTCACGCCCTCCTTACACGGATCAGCTGAGCAGGTGATTTGGGATGTAAACAGCAGCAGATTAAGCGTTACATGGCTTATCCAATAAGTCCGTCAGTGCGACGTACGCGACGCGCTCGCCTTCTGCAGATACTGGTAAGAATACTCTCTCATGATCACCCGCAACGCAGTGTGCTTCGGCTCCTTTTCGCGCTTCGTGTTGTGTGCGAATTCGCACACGCGGCAAGGCTGCAGTCACTGCGAGTCGTGCGCACCGCGCGCTCGTGCATGGTGCCTATGCCAATCAATGTGAGCAAAGACAATCGTAATATGCTGCGCTGGTGGGCGTGGCGAGCGACGCCGAGCGCGACGGACGAGTTTTCTGCATAGTCATTTGAATCTGAATGTCAATGGAAGGCGCCAAGTCGATATCGCACATCATGAGATCTTTGGTTCCGATTGAAATCACCTGTATCGCTGTTCCAATCGACAAACCGATACACAATGAAAATTCGCCGCGCATCGCCGCGCGATACGTTGCGCGCGATGCCGCGGCGAATCACGATTGTTTGTCCTTCTCCGAATGCGACTCCAATCTTCGGTAGCAAAAAGAGATTGTGGTATGGTCATACTCGGCGATGACAGCGGGATAGTTGGAGCGAGAGAGGACGAGGAGAAAGAACTATGGGCTCATGCATTTTGTGTCGCGCACGGCGAACGACTACTCTACGCGAATGATTTCTGCACATCATATTCCCCCCCCCCGCCATATGGAGAAAACAAGCACATCGCCGCGTCGCCGCGCGCAGCATATCGTACGACGGCGTGCGGCAAATTGTCGATGTGCATCAGCTTCCTGATTGGAGCAGTGAGACTCATGAAAGGAGGCGGAGCAAAATCCCATTCTGACTGATATAGGGCTCTCCCACCCCTCATTCAAAATGAAAAATTCGATCAGGAGCATCCGTCACAGAGCCGTGCGCCCAAAAAAAGCGGCGTCCTCGCCACGCCCACCGCGGCATAGCAAAACCATCCTGTCACATTCTTCCGCCCCCATTGTTCTACGCAATCAATATTGATTGGTTTCTTGTCAACCCGCTCCCGCGGTCAGTTTGCGTAAGGGGTGGGAACCTACACATCCATACGCTAACGCCTGGCCAATGACAGAGCAGTAGAGAACCCTGTTGCCGACTCAGGGTTATCAATTCGGCCTCTTCATGAATCGGGACGCTGAATGTGACGTCGTGAACCGCAATGCGCACGCGCGCGCAGCACAGCAGCGTTATCCTATGGGCTGAGTCCGTGGCTTAGCTTTCCCGAAGGTTGCTAGCGTTCCTGTGATATGGAAGGCGCACTACGGAATGCCGCTCGGTTAGCTCAGCTCCTGAGGAGAGTAAAAGGTTAACTCACCGAGATGTACTAACTGGAATGACAAAGTGAACCTCACCCAGCAATCACATAAAAAACAAGTTGTTATCATTCCGATGAACAACTATCACCAAGGACACCTCACTATTGCCAGCTTAAGGCCTACGGTCGACGGCTTTCTACAATTGACGCCCATCATTCGAAATTAGGGTGGGTTCTAAGAAGGCGAGTGAAGGGCAGCGAGTTCACTTTTGTCTGAGGCAGCGTATCGATATTTACGTGGTGCACTGTAAGCGAAGAACCCCATTAGTCGGACCGATTCGGTGATTTACACTCTGGACGTAATGCCCTTTTGTCTAGGTACTCTAACTCCGAGCTAGGAAAATGACGTGTAATCCAATTACACCCCCCTAAGGACCAGGCGGCGGCCAAGACAAGACATTGAAAGTTCGGACCTCTGAGCGATTCTTGCCCGGTATCGAAAGGTATGATGTAGGATAGTTATCGATTGGTGGACGTCCAGCCGAGGCGATACCGAAAGCGCGCAATCAATACCTATCCTTTCAATGTGTGGAAACAGCGTGTCTGCTGAATCCTGTACAGGTTTTCAGGATGTTATCGGCATTAGCAGCAGATGTGGGCCTGGTGTATTTAATAGTGAATGGTATTCTTGTCCTGATGATGCTTCTTATCGCCACTGGAACCAGTTTCGGTTGTGGAAAGAAAGGCGATGAAGAAGGAGAAGAAGAAGGGGGAGGTGATAGCGGCGGATCTCCTAGCCCAGTGGTGAGTTTTTCTCTTTACAGACTGCATTTCACGCCGCCCTTCTTCCGAAATCATGGATCAGATGCGCATTGATCGACAAAGGTAACCGCCACTTTGCGTCACGCACCGCCAGTAGTAATCGATATGCATGAAAAGCGCGGCGCCCGAGTTGCTCTGCGCTGTCGCGAAGTCTGAACCCTTTGCATGGGATGCCTCATCGTGACGATCTCTCTGGGCTTCTCTCTGGTTATATACGAGCTCACTGTTCGAGGCTTCCACTCTTATGACCAGTCTCTAGCGTGCGTGGTTTAGAATGAACCTATCTAGCGCAAAATTGATATAATCGGTAAAATCGATATATCGATTATCATATACCTATGTTTACGAGGCGGTCTGGAGCTAGGGAAGAGATGGACACTCAGCCATGCAAGTGAAGCTGCTCGCCTGCGTCTCGCATCGAAACAGTGATTGTTTCCTTCCCTGAGAAGGAAGCAAGGACCATCAGAGCCGTCGTGCCCCCCCCCTTTTTGGTTCCCAAGAATGTTAATGTTTCAAGCAATCACTAGTCCAGAGTAACTCGTATTCTTTCAGGAAGGACAACAGCCACCGGTGAGATTAACTGGCCTGTCCTGCTTCAGATTGCAGTGAGAAGGATCTTGTTCCGTTGCTTCCAGTCGCGACTAATGCTCTGCTTCCGCCTTCGCATGACCACCCGAAAATGGGTATTAATTTTACGCGCTCTCAATCGATATTTTCGCAAGGGTATGTTATAAAGGGCAAAGTAAAGGCAGCATGCTCCTGGCGTTGTCACGGTCATTACCAGAAACAACAGAGTTGAACAGTTCTGGCTGGCTTACAACGGAATAAGACCACTCATGACAATTTTTCGTACCAGATGAATGAACGAGCAATAGTAGCCTGTTTTCAGGGAGCAAGTGAAAGCCTCACCCCATCTGAAATCAAAGCTCAAGAGCCGTCACCGGGTGGGACACCTGAAGCAGAACCCGCTCCTCCACCACCACCTCCCCCTGCCCCTGACGTAGGTGCACCCCCTCCACCACCACCATTTGCCGAGCCACCTCCTCCTCCACCTTATGTTCCTCCACCTCCTCCACCGCCACCTCCTCCACCTCCACCTTTTGTTGAACCACCTCCTCCTCCACCATTCATCCCTGAAGCCTCCTCCGCCTCCACCTTTTCAAGAACCACCTCCTCCACCGGATTATCATCCAGGTGAGTATGCTGGCCAATTTTTCCTTATTAGTATTATCAAAAGCTCTGCTCAGGGTCCTAGTTAAGGGAGGTCTGCAAGTCAATGTGGAAAAAGTCACTTAGTACACCAGAGTTGCCGCGTTCATTTCACGACACGAGATCGCTTAATCATTTGAAACCCATTTTAAGGTGAAGACGGCTGATCGGTATGGAGCCAAACATCCATCTCGCTGTTCTGCTTCGCCCTCACCGCTGCCTTCCAGCAGTGGAAGAGGGTTGGGCGGAAAGGCAGCAATGCGTTGGGCCGTATCACATTAGCGCGCCTAATCACAAGGAACATTTTGAAGTATGCAGTTTCGCTGCGGATTGATGTGCGGCGTGGCTGCCGCGGCCGCTTTCGACGCCCCCTAAACTAATTCTCTCCAATTCTCTACCAGTTGTTGAAGCGGGTAAGTATTTACAGCTGGTGGAGAATGCCTGATACTAACGGATACGACACAGTCATATCGTTTGCCGCGAACGTGGGAAGGGAAGGGCGGGGGGCTTCGCCCTTTGTGCTTCACTAGTTCTGGTTTTAGACTACGCACTCTTGAGGTCACAACCACATTGTGAACTTTCTGCTAAAGCTGCAGCAAACCTCACCTGAGTAGCGGTTGGCGCGCTGCCGGCCATGCCCCAGCATCCGAACGCGAACCAAACTGTCAGTGTTAGGTTGACGTGTCAATACAAGTCACTAAGGTGTTATGTGACGTCAATGGCACGCCATCTATCTCTTAGCGGTAACTGAACCGCTGACCTGTGCTAGACCAGCGCCTCATTGCGCACCGCTCTGTGTGGGCATCCTATCTATAGTCCATATCTCGACGCTCAGAATGGGCGTGTTCCTAGACTCAGTTGAAACACGGCGACGACTGCCACCTCTGAGATGTTGCCCAGTTCAAGGCAGAGAGGTAAATAGCGGGTGCATAAGAGAGCGTGTATCTTGCAATCTAGCTGTTTATTATGGCAGTCCTGCCGTAGGAGAAAAACTTAACAGTATAGGATCACCCCATCACGGGTTGCCTTCCTCGGCGTATGATTCCCCCCCCCCCCCTTCCGCTCCGCCTTTTTATCCGTACCTAACATCTTCCCTAAATTTCCACTATTTCTCTTCGGTTTTCTAGACAAAGAAAAAGATATGAAGATTTTCAATAACCGGCAAAACATTTGTCCAGCAAAGACAATGCGACCACCCTCCTTGCATGCGACCAAATACGACCTCTCCTGTCGGCTGCGGCGTTGCGGCCAAATTAGGATTTGTGTCGATTTCTAAGGCAACAAGATTCCAGGGATTGCGGGTACCTTAACACTGGGAACCAATTCCACGGGCACGCCCTTCACAGGCGTCTCCAGTTGTGAAGTGCGGTCAGAAACATTTGCCCATTAGTTCATGAGTCCATTTCCCTAAGAAAGTTAAATGTACGGAGCAGTCCAGAAAGCCGGATCGTATCGTGTCGGAGCTTGGGATATCATTCACTACCAAAGCATAGAATGTGCAGAATACACATGTTTTTTAGGTGGGGCAAAGAAGGAGCCTGAAAAATTACCCGGAGTGGATAGCCTGGTGAAAAAGATCGTTGGAGCATTGAAGGAAGATGTGAAGAAGAAGGTAAAAGAACCGCCACCTGCGCCTAAGAAGCCAGCTCTCAAGGCCTCAGCATCACCGAAAAAGAAGTCAAAACAGAAAGAATAGCAAAAGACAGAAGAGCTCAACTCCGAAGAAGAAAGCCGCCAAGGGCAAAACACCCAAAAAGAGATGATGACATTTGGTTTTTTGTGTGGACGCGATACTGCTGGTTCTGTATTGTGCTAGTTTTCTTCGACATGTCTACAATTAATATTAGAAAAAATAAACCCATAAAAAAGGAGCAGAGTGTAATTAACGAGGAACAGAGAGGAGGACAAGTTCAAATGACTCTCTAACGCAGTTCGGCCTGGTGGGGGCATTTTGCTGGTTCACATCGATCATTGCCGGTTACCGTAAAGAAGTGTAAGTCCGTGGAAAGCAATGCAATAGTACGAACTTCGCTATATTTGACAAAACTCTACTGGTCCACCAAGGCGAGACGTGTATGTAAGTTGACAGGGACTGCCAAGGGAAGCTAGCGGAAATGCAAAATGTCCCCCGTCCCTACCCTCCCGAAGCCAGTCAGCGGTGACTATCATCTACTAAGAAATGGCAACTAATTGAAAAACCGGGATTCCAGGAACCAGGCAAGAATTTGTCCCAACATTTGAGCATTGCTCATGAGTGTCAACTACCTCAGATGTTTGATAAGGAAATGAGGGCAGGTTCTACCGCCGAAGAAAACTTGTGACTGCTGCTTCTCCCTAGCCATTTATTTCTCTGAGACGATCCCCCGCCCGTTCTACCTACTTCTTCCATCTTGAGAAAACTTCGTACGTCTTCTCCGCAGTAATTCTTCGGTTATTCGCCCACAAAACTGCCGTCGATAGGCGGGAAGGGGGAATATATAGCACACGTAGCACTACTGAAACAGGAAAAACCACGAAACGTCAACAACCAGCTGGACAAATTTCCTTCCGAGTCCACAACTGCGAGAGGCAAAACAACGAAAAGACCCCCTTCAGCGACCAAATACAACTCCCCTCGTTGGGGATCCCCAGCGTACGAAGGTCCCTTGAGGAAATACTTGAAAATACGTGAGTAAATGAGAAGAACACTGGAAATATGATAGTGTGAGTCATGGGAAATACAGATGAGAGACGTTGTGTAGAGAAATGCGGTCGATAGAACGAAGAAAGAAGCAAATCAATTAGATCATTGTTGAATCGGGTTTGAGGAACGGGAGAGATCATCTTCAGCTATCGAAATCTTCTTGAAACAGCCGAATAGGCACATTCAGTCATTCCGAGGGACAAAGACGAGGCTGTAACAAGTATGAAATGGTCCAGGAGCAGGCTGATGCGGGAGGATAAGCTATGGCATGTCGGAGGTCTCCGTGCGGGTCAAAAACAGTCTCAAAATCCTTTGGCATTATAATTTGTTGTGAATAGAATTAGTGTGGAAGGTCTGGAGAATAAGGAATTATTGACAAGTTCAAATGAACATGATGAGGTTCGCTGCAGATGAATGGGCGTGTCATTGAGGCTAGCCCGTTTTCTACCAGTTGCGGGTAAGCAACAACACGGTGGCTACTAACAATGCATATGTACTGTTTCAATACTGTCCGCGACAAA